>PVIA01006076.1:0-103517 GCA_004024845.1 Tonatia bakeri | reverse complement strand
AGTATTCCAAGTCATGAAAAGCAAGGGCCTGCATCCCAGATTGCTCTATCCAGCAAAGCTTTCATTTAGAATGGAAGGGCAGATAAAGTGCTTCTCAGACAAGGCCAAGTTAAAAGAGTTCATCATCACCAAGCCCTTACTATATGAAATGTTAAAGGGACTTACCTAAGAAAAAGAAGATTAAAAATATGAACAGTAAGAAAAAAAAGTCATCAAATGGAGGGTTAGCAACAGGGAAGTAGGAGGAGGAGGGAGGGGGAAAAGATATAGAGAATAAGTAGCATAGACAGTAGGTAAAAAATAGACAGGGGGAGGGTAAGAATAGTATGGGACATGTAGACACTAAAGAACTTATGACACATGGACATGAACTAAAGGGGGGAATGTGGGTGGGAGGGGATGGGCAGGGTGGTGGGGAGTGAAGGGGAAAAATGGGCCAACTGTAATAGCATAATCAATAAAATAAAGAATTAAAAAAAAAGATAACTGCAACATGTAACCAATCTAAGTTGGAAATGGCAGGGATTGGTTCTTGAAAGAAAAAATATTGAGTGAGGAAGAGGCAGAGTGAAGAAAAGGACCAGTTGGCCAGGGTCATAGTTTTCTGTTAGACCATTTGGTTGGGAGGAGGGGATGCAGTCTGGGAGAACTCATAGGGAAAAATCATTTTTAAGATGTGTGCAACACATTAATCATCCACTCTCTACCCCTCCTGTAATTGTATTCAACTCTTTTTTTTTCTTTTCTGCATATGCATTACAAAGATCGGGCTATGTAAGTCTCTAGTTGTGCTCACATTATACCACCACTTACTTGGCATATATGTGCCAGGCATTTTAATAAGCACTTGTGCATTTTCTCATTTAACCCTGAAAAAACACCTTTGAGTTTGGTATTATTACCATATTATTTTAATATTTAGGGTTAGAAAATTGAGGTTCAGAAAGGTAAAATGATATACCTACTTGTTAAGGGGTCAGGTTAAGATTTAAAACCAGGTTTTTGTGACTTTTTCATTCAACAAATATTTACCAAGTGCATTCTCTGTTCTGGGCATTTTAGCACCCTGGGATGCAGCCATAAACTAAACAAAATGCCTTTCCTGTCTACGGCCGTACCACCCTGAACCCGCGGATCTCGTCTGATCTCGGAAGCTAAGCAGGGTCGGGCCTGGTTAGTACTTGGATGGGAGACAAAATGCCTTTCCTCACTAAGACCACCTTGTGGTGAGGGAGACAGAGCTTAGAAATGCAAACAAATACGTGAATACCATTTCCGATAATGCTATGAAGAAAATCAAGTGGGACATGGAGAAGCCCCATCACTAATCAATATTCAATATCAATAAGGAGTCTTCAGGTGGCAGGAGGATAAACCTCCTGATTTGGGTCATTACTTTACAATTCAATCATTTGCATGCTAATCCGGAAGGCGGAGCGGAGCCTGTCTAGTCAGCAGGCGGCACCACAGGTGCTGGCCCACCTGCTGTGGCCCTGAAACTGCTGTTCTTGCCAGAGGCTGGCTGAGTGGCCCCCCCTGCAGGTGTGCCCCGGGGCGCTGGAGGATCCTCAGTGTCCTCGAATTTCTTGAGACAGAGACTGTAGTGGGCCAGGCTGCAACGACTGTTGGCCTGTGCCTTCAACACTCTGGCTCAGGCTACCCTTACACGACCCCAACAATGCCACCAGACCCTCCAACCCCAGGTGTGCTCAACCAGGCCTTGGAACGATTTCAGCCGCAGGTGACCTTGCCCCTGTCCAGTGACCCCTTCCTGGCGACCCCTTCCCGCATAGGTGATCCCTGCCCCTGCCTCGGGACCCTACCATTCCCAAGGGGCACTGAGCCGACGTCGCCACCCTTCGGTCTAACCCGACCCTTGACCTTCCTGCACAAGGTGCCCCCAACTGGCCTTGGAACTCTCCGGTCCGAGGTGGCCCCAACCATAACCTGAGACTCTCCTGTCTGAAGTGACTTCGACCCGATCTCAGGACCGCCTGGCTTCCCCGCCCAAAAGAACTGCACCTGATTACCGTGGTCACATCCTGGAATGTCCAGGCATACTGCCCACCCCTACAGCCATTTTCAGACAGTTCCTCACCCTCCCAGGGTCGACACGAGAGACTGGCTGCCCACCACGGGTGAGTGAGGCCCGCTCCCTCTCCGTGAGGATACGGGGGTGGGGGGTGGGGGGAGGGCAAGGGGGCACCGCACCCAACAAGAAAAAGTGCTGAAGAGGAAATGGAAGGAGGCCTGGGAAGGTCCAGGTTCCGGCGGGGACTGCGGCAATGGCTTCACAGCACCTATGAAAAACACGATTATCCTGTGTCCCAACCCTCGATCGCCCCAGGTGTCCAGCGCCACCTGCAGCCTTGGCCCTTGGGCTGGGCACTGCGCAGGCGCGAGGGGGGTTGAGTGACCAGAGGATGGGTGGCACCCGCAGGGGCCGCCCACTACGCATGCGCGAGTCGGACTGCGCGCCCCCTGCAGGATCCTGAACGGCCAGGTGTGTTCGCTTGTCACTGGTTGCAGGCGCCCCCCTCCCCGAGGTGGCGGCGGCCTAGTATCTGTCAGCACAGGCGGCTTCCGCGAGGTGGGAGCGGATCCAGGAGCTGCAGGAGTGGACCCCGCGAGAGGGCAGCGCGCTGGCCGCCCCCGCCCCGATGCCGAGGGTCGGTGAGTGCAGTCGGGACCCACTGCCTGCCGGCGTGCAGCTGCGGGGCCACTTCCCCGCCCCGGCAGTCCCCAGCCCTGCCGAACTGCCCGGGACCCCCGCCAACCCGTACTGTCTCTGCCTAGCCCGCGCCCATCCCCGCGGGCCCAGCAGGTGCTTCGGGAGGGGCCTCCTAAGGTTTCTCCATCTCTCCAGCCTCTGGGCGTGTCCCCATCGCTGTAAGCAGGTCGCTGAAGCCACAGCCCTCAGAGAAACGCAAACCTTCCCAGAGATAGAATTACTGTGGAATCCTTTGTACAGAACCGAGATAAGACCCGCCGGCATTCATCCAGCAGGCACTCAGAGCATCTTCTGCGTCCCAGGCTGGGCATCCAAGGCAGGGCCCCCAAGGATGCTGCTGGCTCACTCTCCGTGCAGAGTCGCAGTGTGGGTGGAAACCCTTCCCCACACAGGAGTCCACCTTGCTCCTAACCTCTCAGTCCCAGAATGGGGGTCCAGTGGGGGTCCAGGGGTGGGAGTTGTGTAGGGTGTAGCAGGAAGGGAACTCCTGGTCCAGGCAGAGGGGACTGCAACAACCCTATGTACAACCTCTGATGTCCATGGTCAGTCTGGATTTGCTATGAATTTGTGTTTACACGGGTATCTGTTCTCACAGAGTACACTATACGCTTTATGAGGGCAGGTTCTGTCTCCTGCAGAAGAGCTTAGGGCAGGTAGCAGATGTATATTTGGTGCATTTTTGGTTCATGAATGCATGCCCTCTCTTCACTTCCTTGGACCTGGTTTAATTAAAGCTGTTGCCTTATAGGATTGTTTCTGTTTGTTTGCCCCTGTGCCTCCTGAATTGTGAGCTCCCTGAAAGTACGGATTGGATCTTGGCAGGGCTTGCATTCCCAGCACACAGCCAGTGCCCAGCCCGTGACAGACTTAGAAACAGTTGTTAAGTGAATGGCTGAGACCCTGTAACAGAGTGGAGACCCAGGCAAGGTGCAAGTGAAAGAGTTATGCTCTTTACTCCGGAGCAGCTGTATCATTTTATTCAGTACATTTTGATGCTGCCTTTTGTAAACTGAAAAAGATGAAGGCTGTTTTCCTTCAGGAAGTTTGCATCATGGGAAATGTAAGAGAAAGGGAAGATAGGTAAAAATGAATGCCCTAAGAATGTCTCCCTGCCTTTTGCCTTTTTTTAACTTCTTTGAAAAATATTTTTTTAATTGAGCACTTATAATATTTGGCCATCAAGATGGCATCGTTCCCTTTCTAAGGTGATCTACCACCATGCTGACGAGAAAACTGTTTGGAACAAGAGAGGGTAGGTCAAGTTTTTGTTTTGTTTTTAATAAAGATGCGAGCTCTCCATGGTGTGTGTGCCAGGCAGTCTCATAGGAACCTGTTGTGACTTAGAAGAAACTGGGAAGGCCCAGGTAACACTCCTTGGTTAATATTTGCTTCTCCACCCCAGCTTCCTGGGACAGCAGTCGACTCTCTGTTGTTGAGTCTCTCGAGAGGGAAAGATACTAGAATTCTGGGGAGAATGATGGGCAAGGCTCTGTGAGTGATTGAAAGACTTCCTGGACGTGGTTCCTGTTCTTGGGGACCTTAGGGTGGAGTTAAAGAGGTGATTTATTCACAAGTAACTGTGACATAACAGAGACTAAGAAAAGCTGCTGGAGGTGCCCAGAGGTGGAGGAGGGATGGCTTTCAACAGGAGGAGAAGATCTCAACTCTGGCTGTACATTAGACTCAGTTAAGAAAGAGTCTCATGCCCAGAGCAGAGCCCAGAATCCCCAGAGATGGGCCTCAGAGGTCAGTTTCTGCCTTAAATCACCCTCAGAAGATTCTGCTGTGTAGCCAAGAGGAAGAACCTCTCAGCCAGGGTTATCAGTGGCTGTTTTGCAGATGTGCTAGGACTGGGCTGAGAAAGTGTAGGATTTCAGAAGGTGAAGGCAGATATGGTGGGTGATATTCCAAACCAGCAAACCCACAGAAGGCCCAGACACCCGTGGAAAAGTATAAGGTATGTCAGTCCCATCCTGGGGGACTCAGGGGCAGTGTATGAATGGTACAGAGTTATTGGCACATTTGAAGAGATTTGAAGTCAACAGGCAGGTAGGAACCTTTGCAGCAGCTGAGTAATGAGTCTGTTGCCTCGCTCCTTGCAGAATACCTATGGTTACCTCTCCCTGGAGCTTCTCAGTTGCCCCATTACCTCATTTTCTATACCTAGAGAGGCAGATGGGCTAGCAGGACTGGGAATGGCACCGAGGGCACAGCAGGTTTTAGAAAAGCAGGCAGAGACACAGATTTCATAGAACTCTCTTTCAATTACCTTTTTCAGGCCACATCTTTGGCAAAAAATATACCCTACCGACTCCCACCAGGAGCTTTAGTGTAAACTCAGAGCCATGTAATCCTGAGGAGATGGATGCTGCTGACTCTGAACAGAGCTGGTAGTGGTGCTGAGTGTGAGACCAGCACACTAGGTCTCCACTGGAGCCTCTCTGTGCAAATGGTCACAGCCTCAAACCCAGCCTGGGTGGCCCGGAGCAGGATGCTGTAGGACAATGACTGAGCCTCATGGATTTCTTCCCACCTCAACCACGCCAGGACCACTTGTGTAAAAAAGTTGCCTAAAAACTTTGTTCTTGTACCTTCTTATGTAAAAGAATTTGAGCATGTACCCTCATATATTATATTTGTTTATCAATTAGACATATACTACTGTCCTGAATGTTAGGTACATAGAAATACAGGGTGGGACAAAAATAAGTTTATGGTTGTTCATATGGAAAATAATACAGCAATTAATTAATAATAATAATACAAGAATAAACTCTGTGTTTCACATACACACTTATAAACCTACTTTTGCCTCATCCTGTATACACAAATAGAGAGCTTTAAAAGGGATGAGAGGAAAAGTGAACATGATTAAATTTTGTCAATGTACTAATAGTACAAAATCTATCATACCAACATAAGCTGTCTTTAAAACAAAGCCATGTGATCGAATGAGGTTGTATTCTTTATCTTAATTAGTGTATCCTTTGTTTCTGACTGGATCTTTTTTATGCTGTTGAGATCCTCACTAAGTTCCTTGAGCATCCTTATAGCCAGTGTTTTAAACTCTGCATCTGATAGATTGCTTATCTCCATTTTGTTTAGCTCTTTTTCTGGAGTTTTGATCTGTTCTTTCATTTGGGCCATGTTCCTTTGTCTCCTCATTTTGGCAGCCTCCCGGTGTTTGTGTCTATGTATTAGGTGGAGCTGCTATGACTCTGAGTCTTGGTCGTATGGCCTAATGTAGTGGGTCTCCTGTAGGGTCCAGTGGCACAGCCTTCCCAATCACCCAAGGTGGGTACTTAAGGTATACCCTTTGCGTGCGCTGAGTACACCTTCCTCTTGTAGTTGATCCTTGGTAGCTACTGGCAGATCAATGGGAGGGATTTACCAGGCTAGTCAGTTGCAAGGACTGGCTGTGACCACTGACCACCAACCTCCACCCTCTGTGAAGGATCAGCTGTGCAGGGTAGAGGTGCTCCAACGTGGTCTGTAGCTGTTCATTGGGTGTGCTGGCTCTGGGGTTTCCCAGGTGGTACAGGCCAATGTCAGCTCCCACCTGTGTTTTACCTGGGGCTACCCTGCCTGAGTTACAGAGCAATCTGAGATGGCTGCTACTTGTGCTGGGTTTGGAGATTCCCAGGTGAAGCCAAACTGTGATTCTAATCTGGCTGCTGCTGTGTGGGGCCTGGAGCTCACTGAAGCCAGCTGTTCCTTGTTTGATAAGATTTAGGAAGTTGTGAAGCATGATCCAAGACCAACCATTCACACAAAAAAGCAGCTTGTGCGGGCCTGTAAATTGGGTAGGGCAGAGTCTCTGGGAATCTCCAAGGTAGGTCAACAGTGTTGGCCAGGTTGATGGAGTCTCAGATATGGCACCAGCCTACCAGCTTTGTGGGGAGAGGGTTTAGCAAAGAGACAATGGCCTTTGCTCACCCTGATGCCAAACACTTCTGGTCCTCCCCATATGCCCCTGGTGCCTTTCAAGCTGCTACCCTGGTTCTGGAGCTCAGAGGGAGTGAGTCTTAGCAGGTGAGTCTGTGTGTGGGTTCTTTAAGAGAAACTGCTTGGGTCTCCAGAAATTTCTTCCACTGACAATCCCTGCTGGTTTTGCAGCCAGAAGTTGTGGTGATTTAACTTCCTGACACAGGAACCCTGGGTTGGGGGGCCTGGTGTGGGTCTGGGACTCCTCATTCCTGGGATATCCCTCCCAAATTTTTATCCACCGGAAGTGGGTGTGGGATCAGCCTGTTCAGCATTTGCACCCCTCCTACCAGCTTGGATGAATCTGTTTTCTTTAGTTTGGTAGTTGTCAGACTTCTATTCAACTCGATTTCTGATGGCTCTGAGTGATAGTTGTTCTATATTTTAGTTGTAATTTTAATGTGGTTGTGAGAAGAGGCGAGCCTTGTCTCCCTGTGCCGCCATCTTGGCCAGAAGTCCTCTTTGAGTTCTTCATCACAAGATAACCAATGAACCTCTGTGTCACAAAAGATCCTCACAGTTATTCCTGAGTCACTACAAAATATTGTGTTACTTTGGCTGTTTGAGTTTCTTGATTTTGTTTTGTTTTTAACTGACTACACCATAAGATCTTGACACATGTAAGCGCCAACACGTCTGAGAGACTTAAAGTAAACTGGTGCCCCGTGTCGCGGAACGTGTCCTCCTCCATCAGGATCTGCGGCTGCTGCCATGCAGGCCAACAAGGGTGCCTGGGTCTCCCCATGTGTTAAATATTAGTAAAGTCAACTTTTCCTCATTTTTAAAGAAAAATATTTATAAGTAAAATTTCTCACCATTCCATTACTCCAGCAGATCATCTTGCTCTCCCCACTTGGAGTCCAGTAGTGGGCTTCCCTGGCAGGGACCATACTCTATAAATGTGCCTGCTAGTTTCAGCCTGTACTTACAGTGTTTATTGGTATTTGGACATTTCATCTGCAGAACCCATTGAATTAGATATTTTCACATATTTACTGTGCACTCCACCCCCAGAAAAAGATCATGTACTGGGTAAAAGATTAAGTGAAACAAAACACCCACAAGCAGCATTACTGCACATTTGGACACCTTCTACCTCCATGCCCCACCCCAGCTCCCTTCTTGGCACAGCATCCAAGCCCTTGTTGGCTTCCCTTTCTGGTTCATTCCCTGCTACTCCTTCCCCACCACTCCAAACTACTTGCTGTTCCCCACACACACTCTTACTTCTATACAATCTTGTAATGCCCTTCCACCCCAACTAACAAGAAACTTGAGACCAGTCCATCATGTAACCTCCTCCTGGGAGCCTTCCTAGAGATCTCTTATAAGCACACACACCCCAAATTTGGTATTCTCCAGAATCTCATGATGCTTTTATTTGGCTTCGGTTTTAGTGATTATAGTACACGCAGTATTCACAGACTGTGAACTCCTTGGATTAAGAACACTGGGATTTTTATTTCCAAATCCTTAGTACCTGGTACAATTGCCCATTACACAGTGAGCACTTACCAAATGTTTGTTGGATAAATAAATGCTTTTTTGTCTTGAAAGGTCACAGATTCTACCAGTAAAAATTAAGTATTTGTCATGCCTTCTTCAGTGTGTATACATGTAGACCCTTAATACTGTTGTGGACTCCCTGTGTTGAAAAGGAAGTGCTTTCCTAGCTGAGATAGGTGCTCACCCACCTTGGTCCTCAGGAAGGGTGCTGCGTCCTGGCCAGGACCACGGACAACCACCGTGGTTGTCTGTTCTCTGCCTGATATTGGGAGGTACGAATGTGGCCTTATTGAGACCCCTTCCTTCTCCCCCTGCCTCCCCGCATGCCTGTGCAGACCGACGCTCCCATGGAAAGAGACGTACTGAGCCGGGGACATGATAGGAACACAGGACATAACGGGGTGTGTGCCTTGTCCACTTCTGCTCACTGGTCTTGAGGCCTGCTCAGCTGTGACCTCTCTAGAAGAATTAACACCGTTCCATTCTGTATATGCAGAAATAAAACTTTTTTTTTTGTCACAGGCATATAAAAATCAGAGGACATATTTAAGCCCACAGTTTAAAGAACCCACAAATTTAAAAGTGGGTGAGTCTGGACTCTTCGGCATACACTAAAGAGTGCTGCTGAGCAGGGGGCCCTGAGCACCTGGGCGCCCGTGAACTGGCACGGCCCCTAGCTCTTAAACTAATGAAGGCTGCTGGAAAGACCATTTTTATTTTTTTTAACTTTATCTTTTTTTAACTTTATCTTTTTCAAAAAGATTTTATTTATTTACTTTTAGAGAGAGGGGAAGGGAAGGAGAAAGAGATGGAGAGAAATATCAATGTGTGAGAGATGCATGGATCAGTTGCCACTTGCACACCCCCAGCCGGGGACCCAGCCCGAAACCCCGGCGTGTGCCCTGACTGGGAATGGAACCTGTGACCTTTCGGTCCACAGGCTGCTGCTCAATCCACTGAGCCACACCAGCCAGGGCAAAATTTTATCTTTATTATATAATTTTTCCATTACCATTTAGTCCCCTTACAACCCTCCTCCCCTCAGCAATCCCCACACTATTGTCCGTGTCCATGAGTCCTTCTCCTTTTTGTTCCATTCCTTTACCTGCTAACCTCCTTACCACCACCACCACCACCCAGCTAGCTGTCATCTGTCCTCCATCTATGAGTCTGTCTCTGGGAAAAATCATTTTCAGAGGAATTCTATGTGCTATCAAGAGACTTCTCAGAAATTAGCAGCCCACGGTATGCACTCACTCTGGACCAATTCAGTTACTCACCTAAAAAGCAAATATTGAAATACTCAACAATTTGTATAATGTTTAATATTTTAACAGTAAGCAAACAAGCCTTTTAGCAGGGGGCGGGGGTGGGGGGTGGGGGTGGGGGATAGAGAGAAGCCTTCCCTTCCCTTCCTGGCTCTGTCCCTAGAAAAGTGAAGTGAGCCTCTGCAGGGGAAAGTCCTCAGACTTGCCCTTCTGGGGTGGAGGTGGCAGCTTTGCAAGTGGCCAAGTGTTTGCCTTAGAGTAGAACCTGCCTGGGCTAGTTCTCGATCAAGGTCATATCCACTTCTGGGGACTCTTGGTGCCACCAGGGTTAAGTGTTTTAAGGAACTTGAGCTTCCTTTTCTCGTGTACATTTGCTTTTGTAACCAGAGAGCCTTCCCGATTTTGTAATTCCAGGAATCTCCTTTAAATTCTTTGTTACTCAAACAGAACAGACGCAAGTATAGTGTTCAGTGAGACTTTGGATAATGTCCCGCATGTACGAAGCAACAAACTGGGTGCTATGGGAAGACAAAAATAAATAAAATACTTACAAAAGTGGTGGGGTCAAGGGACATATTTTCTTTTGATATCTAATGTTAGGTTCTGGGAGCAATACATACAAATTTTATGAAGATGTTTACTGCTTGTGGGATGCACAAGGACGTAGCCGTGTGGTGGTTAGAAACACAGCCTGGGAGGTTTAGATCCTGGCCCTTTGGCTTTCTTGTTGTGTGATCCTGTGCCAGACTTTTCCTCCTGGTTTCTTTGTCTATAAAAGGGTGTTGATATCAGAAGCCAGAGCTGGATTAGGAGGCTGTGTTAGTATAAAAGTATATATAATGTAAAAGCTTCTTATCTTTTAATGTGGCAGGAGAGAACAAACAGCCACCCTGGCAGTCTGGTCCCCGTTTTCCTAAATCCATATTTCTTTGTTATAGGGTCCGTTCTGTTCTAAGTAACATACTTGCAATCTATTTTGCTCTTTGGTTTTCTAACTTGGTAAGGGGTGCTTCATGATTACTTTCCGAATTATGCTTTAGCACACTCCATTTGCCTCAAGGTGCCAAAGAGTCATGCCAGCGAGCAGTGAGCCCCTCCTGATGTCCCAAGAGGCGGCGGTGCTCCTGATCTCCAAGGTCACCCTGCCAGCCCCACCCCAGCACCCTCTGCGCAGGGCTGCCTCCTTTCGGCCAGGGCCAGTCCTCCAGTAGCACCGGAGGGAGACTGCAGCCAGGAGCCTCTCCCAGGACTCAGGTCAGTTCCCAGAGGCTGCTGTGCAGCCTCATAGGAAGGTGAAGGGTCTGTCTTTCCGCTCCGCCGCCACCCTCCTGCCCCCCTAGAGAGAGGATTAAGCCTGGTGATACGTCCTTCCTTGGACAGATTTTTCTGTAAAAGGAAGTCGTAAGCTTCTGTGACCAGAAGACTTCTGAGAACTGTGATCTTTTTTACGTTCCTCTCTTGAGATAGAGGAACAAAGTTCATCTTGGCCAGGCCAGATGAGCAGGAAACAGCTGGCCCCTACTGCAGGCCCTGTCTTCCTCTCTTGGCCTAACTCACTTACAGAAACCTTCCAGAAGCCACAGGCCTCCATGGGTATCATTTAAATCACTGCTCTCTTATTGCCTGTCTACATCTGATTTTTAAGACAGTTTTCCACTTTGCTAATTTTAAAAGAATTGGGATAATTTATTATGTTGCCACTTAATAATAACACTTTATACTATATTTTAGCTTTAATTTCTTCACATTTTGACCATGTTGTTAACTGAAAGCCATATTTTAAATTAACTAATAACTTTTTGCAATTGTGTTGTCTACAAATATTATTGACTATACTTTGTAGCATAAATTTTGAGTAACTATTATTACACTGATATGAAACACAACTTTTTTTAAAGATTTTTAAAAAAATTTTATTTATTTTGGAGAGAGGGAAAAGGAGGGAGAAAGAAAGGGAGAAAAACATCTATGTGCAAGAGAAACATCAATTGGGTGCCTCTCACACGCCCTCAACTGGGGATGTAGCCTGCAACCCAGCATGTGCCCTGACTAGGAATCAAACCAGTGACCTTTCAGGTCACAGGCTGGCACTCAATCCATTGAGCCACACCAGCCAGGGCTGAACACAACTGTTCCAAAAAAATAAAAAATAAAAAAGCAAGAGCTTAGTTTTAGAACGGGGCTTTAATGGAAATTATTTTCAACTGACTGAAGCCAAAAGTGAAACTAGCCATTTTAAAAAAGAAATAAGCTCTCACTGTGCATGCGCTGGGTCTCAAGGCAGGTTGTTTGGGCAGCAGTGTCAGCTTGCGTTCACTGATGGGTGACTGACTAGCCATTTGTCTGAGCCTTCTGGGTGATCTTTACTCACTTAATAGATGGCATTAGGGTAGTATTAGCCTGAACATGGAGCCAATTCATTGAACTCAGAACCCTGCCCCTGTGAGTCACAGAGGTTTCTCCCCACTTAAAGGACTGCGAGCTGTGAAGGGTCCCTCTTGCTCCACCTGCATCCTTGGTGCGCGGACAGTGACCAGGAGCTCTCTGGGGCCTCCCCTCCTCTGCCACACTTGCTGCCCACCTTAGGTCTGAGCAGCCTGGTCCATGCTTCAGCCTCCATGCCTGCAGCTTCTGGAACGTGGTGCCTCTGTGTTCTGGGCATTTTGGGGTCTTCCTGAGCTAATTCAGACCACCTCCCTCTCTAGCAGGTAAGCATCTAATGAACTCTGAGCTGTCTCTTCTTCTCACACCTGAAATCTAGGGAAATGGGTTTCCCTAAATTGAGAGAGGCCTTTCTAAACTTCCACTCTGGTTTCTGCTGTCTCTTGCATGTGATAATCTCTCAGCAGACTTCCCCAGTGTATGTGCCAGATTTAAATATGACATTCATAGAAACAGAGGGTAGGTTTTCTTTGGAGGAAAATGACCACTCATGGGGAGGCTCAGAAAAAACTGCTCCTCAGGGTTCATGGCAGGAAAGCATGCTCCACCACCCCACCCGTGTATGTGCCTACCTGCATCCTGCTCCTGGGTCAGCAAGGCCAGTGAGGCCCCCATCCCAGGCGCTCGCTCTTCCCCCATAGCCCTCTCCAAGCTTAGAAATCCACCCCCACCCCCAAAGCTGGGATAAGTTGAGTTTCCTTTTACTGGTTCCATGTTGGTTGAGAGTAGAGTCAGCCGGGGAGAGGAATTCCATCAACCTGAATATTTTGCTAAAAAAACAGGACATTCATATGAACTAAAGGAACATGTGAATAGCATTTATCAAACGATAAATAGCACTTTAGCAGCCACATTGCGTATAAAAGCCTATTGTTGATCTTAAGTTTCAGGAAGAAACAAGGTCAGTTTCCTAAGAGTGCTATTTTTTTTAACATAAGGAGTCAAACTGTTATCTCTCTCTGGTGTGTGCTAGTTTGAGTTAAGGTAATACAAAAGAAGGCCAAGAGAAACATGGAGGGGAGGGGATTATCCTAAGACTCAATCTTCACCCCTGTCCCCTGTACTGTCTTAAACACAAAGCACATTTTCATGGCACACCCTAACTTCTTGTTTTCCGTCTGTAACTAGCGTTGAGGGCCCCTCCCAGTGAGAAGATGGCAGTGCTCAGGCAGCTGGCACTCCTGCTCTGGAAGAACTACACTTTGCAGGTATGTCCCACTCCTGGGGGCATGGCAGAAAGAAGCGTGTACCCACTGTGTGGGCGCCTTGGGAGGTGGGGGCTCAGAGCATGAGTGAAGCTTGAAGGAGAGGGTGTCCCCAGGGGACAGGGCTCTACAAGCCCACTCCGGTGCCTCTTGAGCTGTCAGCACATGATTTCATTCCTCTTCCAGAAGCGGAAGGTCCTGGTGACGGTCTTGGAACTCCTCCTGCCCTTGCTGTTTTCTGGGATCCTGATTTGGCTTCGCTTGAAGATCCAGTCGGAGAACGTGCCCAAGGCCACCATATACCCCAGCCAGTCAATCCAGGAGCTGCCCCTGTTCTTCACTTTCCCTCTTCCGGGAGACGCCTGGGAGCTTGCCTACATCCCGTCCCAGAGCGACGCTGTGAAGACCATCACAGAGACGGCCAAGAGGGCGCTGGTGATCAACATGAGAGGTGAGGTGTCCTGTGAGATCCTTCTCTCTGTGGTGCTCAAGGCCAGTCTCCATACCTAGCATCTCGTCTCGTTGGCTGTGTCACCAGGGCGAATCCCCCAGCTCTGTCATGTCTTATTATAAAATGGGGACGAGAGTTGTGAGGGCCAAATGAAGTGATGTGTAACAGCTTGAGTGGCACCCAGTCACCCACAGTGGGAATACGTGTCCACATACTCAGAGAAAGCTCTTTAATCACGCACAAGGGTAAGATGTGGTTTGAAAGCGCGGTGTCAAGAACCTTTCCAGGGTGTGGTTTGGGAGGACAGCTCTGAAAATGAGCCATTAGAAAGCCTGCTGAGGGACCCTACTGGTAAACACGTTCTGGTTGCCCCTCCTAGCTCTCTGCTTTCAGGATAAAATGTATTACTCCTTTTTTTCTCCTCTTGATTTTGGCATAGGCCTCCTGTGGCTCGTCTGATTTAGTGTGGCAGACACTTACGGGAAGATCCTGGGTCCCTCGCTGAGTGATCACACTGAAACCCTTTGTATGAAATGGGGTCTGGGTGACAGAAAAACATTTAATAGGCTATATGTTAGTGTCTACTAAAATTTTCAAGCACACCACTATGGATAGGAGAGAAGCTAACCCTGGCAGTGGAACCCAGTGCAGGGTGGCCGCCCGCATGGAGCAGGTTATGGACTTGGCATTGCTGCCAGCCCTTCCTCCAGTTTCACCAGAAACCCAGGGCTGGCTGTGATGGCGAGGTTCTGCTTGTCTTCACTGCAGCCCACCTCTCTGCCAAAACTAAAAACCTCCTCGAGTCTTAGAAAAGGTTTACACAACCATAGAGAAACCTGTAAGTTTTCAGCCTTTTATCTGCAAATAAACGAACTGTCCAGATTTTTCAAGTGGGGCAGGCAACCGGGCAACTCAACTCCATTGCTCTCACAGTCCGCGGCTTCCCCTCAGAGGAGGACTTTGAGGACTACATCAGGCACGACAACCGCTCCTCCAACATGCTGGCCGCCGTGGTGTTCGAGCACTCCTTCAACCACAGCAAGGACCCGCTGCCCCTGGCGGTGAGGACTCAGCCCCACAAAGCCAGGTCCTTCCCCTGCTTTCCCACCTCCCAGCTAATTCAGCCCACAAGAGCACTCTGCCCACCTGGGAGTAAACATCTGACTTTCCCTTTGGGTCCAGTATTGCGATCTCAGTCCCCACTGAGGGAGTCCTGAGTTTTAGCCCATCAGGCCAGAGCAATTTAGAAACCTTGCCTGCTTGAAGAAAGCAGCCTATAAGCCGTCACTGTAGGCCCCTTTATGTCCTCTCATTTCATAAAAGGTGTTACTGGTCTCCAGGCTGCTTTGGGTAGAGTCAAATAGGATAGGTCAGAAAGCAGCAGATATTTGAGACTGAAATATGATGTGGCATTAGCATTTCAGTTATATATTTTAAACAAACCAAAAAAATTTCTTTTTACTTGCCCAATGGCATTAAGACTGGGAAACCATCAAATATCTCTCTAGCATTATTTTGAGAGCCCTGCATTCACGTGTGGAGTTTATGTGGGTAGATGGCAAGAGAGGAGCAGCAAAGAGCACCCAACGTGCTCCTGAGGGGCTCCTGGCTCCCCCCCCCACACCCCCGCCTGCCTCAGGGCAGGGCCACTCGCTCTGACATTCAGAGACCACGTGGACGCTGGCGGGCGGGAGTGGGCTGGGAGGGTGGCGAGTTCACAGGATAACAGAGTTCCCTCACCTCTCTCATTTGGTCCAGCTATTTGCTCCTCTGTGTGGATCCCTCAGAGCCACTGGTTTTCTCTTTGTTTCCACAGGTGAAATATCACTTACGGTTCAGTTACACACGAAGAAATTACATGTGGACCCAGACAGACTCCATTTTCTTGAAAGAGACAGAGGGATGGCACACCAGCTCCCTTTTTCCACTGTTCCCAAACCCAGGACCAAGGGAACCCGCATCCCCCGATGGTGGAGAACCTGGTGAGAAGCACCTTTCAGGTCCTACCCAAGGTGCTGACTGGTGATAGTCACCTGAGGAAAGCTATTTTTCATTTCTCTGCAGAAATACATTTTAATAATATTTGATCTTCGTTGTAGGAGAAAGAAAACATCCAGTTAAACTGTCTTCTGTAAAGCTAAAATCATCTTTGCAAATGGCAAAGGCTCTTTTCCTATTTCTCAGAAGACATACTCTTTAAAAAAAATTTTTTTTAAATTTATTTTTAGAGAGAGGGGAAGGCAGGGAGAAAGAAAGGGAGAGAAACATCACTGTGAGGTTGCCTATCATGCGCCCCCTACTGGGGATCTGGCCTGCTACCCAGGCATGTGCCCTGACTGGGAATCGAACCAGTGACCCCTCTCGGTCCAGCACTCAATCCACTGCACCACACCAGCCAGGGCCAGACTCTTGAATGAAACACATATTTCAGTTTTTAGAGAGCTTCAGTTTGCATTGAATATTTTGGGCTTGATTTTACATTTTCCTTCTCTTCCTTGCTGCCTCTCTATGCAGTTTTATATGCTTTTAAAACTCTGTGTTTGTGTAATTGATCTGTGCTTTAACTGAATTGGTAGAAGTTGGATCTTTGGTAGCTATATCCTGTCAGCACATGTGTTGGTCAGTTCCGTGTGACTTTAGCAGGCAGTCGGCATGTTTGTCGCCTCTGAAACATAGTCACATCTTGAAACAAGCTAGATAGCCAAGAAGTAACAGGACTAGACATCACCTTCAGGCTGAGACCCAAGTGCAGATTCCATAACATCCAGAGTGTTGGAGAGAACACAGGATTCCACAGGTCTGTAGGAGGCAAAGCTTGTTAGAGGTTTTGATGGGAAGACCCAGGGATGTCCTTAAATGGAGAACCAGGCAGGCAGGAGGGCGGAAGAAGGCAGCGTGTGTGCAGCCAGTGTTCATGGGCCACTTAGTGTCAGGGCCTGACCCCAGGCTAATGTTCCAGGGCAAGATTTTAAATCCAAAAAAGGGACTAAGATGAGCAAGGCAGGTGAGGTACAAGAGGTCCCAGAATGAGATTCTGGATAGGTCGCCAACCCTGGAGACAAGGAGAAACACATGAATAGCAGGAGAAAATGGTTGTTGAGACCCAGGGCCTGGGCTAGAGGCCCTGCTTGTGTGGACGATTTCCTCAAGCTTAGAAACAACAACGAAAAGTCCTCAGATGAAAGGACTGACACTGACAGATTTCAAGGACATAATATGGATATTAAAAGCAAATAGAAGACTGGAGAAAACATTTTCAGCAAATGATAATGGATAAATATCTTTTGTTATAGAAAGGACTCAGAAAACAGTTAGAAAAACATGAAGGCCCCAAGCAGTGTGGAAAGGATGGGAACCCGGCACGCAGCCAGCCCTGGGTAACCTTAGTCCAGTGTTCTCCCCCCGCCCAGCCCCACAGGTCCATGCCTTAGACCCACTGATTCCCTGATAAGAATTTAACCGTGGAATAGTAAAGGAAGGAGAAAATTCACGTGCACAAATGTGTTCACCATAGCTTTACTTATGATCTCTAAAATTTCAGCAGTGGGAAAGGACTGATTACAGAGTGATAGCTTCATTCCGCAGAGGGTTTTTGAGCAGCCACACAGGTCATGATGTTGAAGACATCATCATGGTAACACGGCGAGGCCTCGTGAGAGCACGGTGTGTGAGCAGGCTGGCACATGTTTCATGGGTGATGTTGTGAAAAGATACTGGCTTTGAAGCCAAAGAGGCCAGAGTCACACCTCAGCTTTGCCCCGCCCCCTGTTGTGTGGCTGCCTGGGCCTCAGGGGTTCCATCTGTTCGGCGGGGATACCGTTAGCGCCTCTGCAGGTGTGTTGTAAAGATGAGAACCAAACCCCCACCCAGCACAACAATGGGTGGCCTTAATTGAGCACCTACAATTATCACAACCATAAAAAGACTTCGAAACCTAAGGGAAACAGTGGAAACACAGGTGTGATAAGCCCAGGTAGGGGTACGGTTGGCACACTTCTTCTTCTCTAGAGGCAGGTCCGTGCGAGAGAGCATCGGATGTTCTATATGTCAGAGTTTCGTAAGTGAGGTGCCCACACCACCCAGACCTGCACCCGTTCCTCCCTCTGTTTCCTGGGCTCAGGCCTCAGGAGATCAGGCTGCCTTGTTCTCTCCTGAAGCCGCACTGACTCCTTCCTTGGGCCCAGTCCCTCCCAAGTCTAGCTCTGGACTGGAACACCGTATCCCCAGTTTATCACTCCTCCCAAGCCCTCCTCATTTTCAGAAATTTAGTACAAACCACTTTGGGGAGTCAAAAAGGGCCAACATGGAGAAACCACAAGGCATAAAAAGCTCTTACGGCCGTGGTGTCTGCCTCCCTTTGGGATGGTAACTTAATGGCAGAGTTCTCTGGTTGGTGGAGTTACGGCCCTCCAAAGATGTCCACGTCGGAGTCCCCAGAACCTGTGACTATGTCAGGACACATGGCAAAGCGGAATTAGGGTGGCCGATGGAATTCAAGTTGCTAATCAGACAGACTTAAGGCAGCCAGAATATTGTCAATCATGCCAGTGGACACACTTGTAATTACTAGGTCCTTAAAAATGGGGGAGGAAGGCAGAAGAGAGGGTCAGAGAAAGGTGTGATGGCAGGGGCAAGGTCAAAGAGACGCTGCCCGGCTGGCTCTGAAGTAGGAGGTAGGGGTCACGAGCCAGGGAACTCTGGAGGTCCCTACAGACTAAAGGAGTGAAGGAGACCTTCGGGCATTAGGTGATATCACTCTGCAGCTTCATCAGGGAGGCCCTAGAACAGCTCGGGGCACGCGGCTCTCTGAGACGGGAGCACCCCTTGCTGCAGCTTGTCCAACACACGTTGACCTCATGTGCTAGAATATCCTGTGCTTTTACACTCAGGCTACATCCGAGAAGGCTTCCTGGCCGTGCAGCACGCCGTGGACAGAGCCATCATGCAGTACCACAGCAACGCCTCCTCACGCCAGCTGTTCCAGAAGCTCACCGTGATCGCGAAGAGGTTCCCATACCCGCCCTTCATTTCTGACCCTTTTCTGGTCGCCATCCAGTACGAGCTCCCTCTGCTGCTCATGCTGAGTTTCACTTACACCTCACTCACCATCATCAGGGCTGTCGTGCAGGAAAAGGAAAAGAAACTGAAGGTAGCCCTATTTGTATCTGGCTTTAAAACATTCCGCAAGTTGCTTCTAGGCAGTGCCCCTCCAGGGAATTTGTGGCCGGGCCCTGTCTCAGGCAGGGGCAGCTCCTGGGCGCTGGAGCCACAGAGCAGTTTGGATTGAGGCAGCAGCCCATGGTGGCTCTGGCCTACTTTAGGGTTTCTTTGAAACCAGCCCTGGTATATCCAAGTTTTTAAAACCATAAGAAAGTACCATGTTTTGTATGCAGTATACCAAGAACTGAACGTGGCTCTGGAGCTGCCTTGTCCGACATGGGACCCACAGACCCTCGGGTTTCCGGCATTTGCAGTGTGTCTGGTCTGAACTAAGTCATGCTGAGAGTGTAAAACACACACTGGATTTTTTTAAGCCTTGGTATGAAGAAAAGAATGTAAACTATCTCATTAGCCTTTCTATGTTAATTATATTTTGAAAAGACAATATTTTGGACACATTGGTTTAAGTCAAATACATGGTTGAACTTAATTTTACTTTTTTCTTTTCACTTTTTCTTTGTGGCCACTATAGAATTCTAAATTACATCTGTGGCTTGCAGTTTCTGCTGGACAGAACTGCTCTAGCAATTAGATTAACAGTGAGCCAAAATGTTTACATATGTGGCTGAGCAGGAGGCTCATTCATTCTGCATCTCGTCAAGGACACCTGCAGTCTGGACGGTCGACACAGTGTGATGGGAAGTCCAGAAGTGTGTGAAGTGTCACTCTAAAAGAATATTATGGACATAATTGAGTGTACCTGAAGGAATAGTGTCACCTGTAAATCCATACCAATGACACTGCTAGAATTATCCAGAATTCATTTAAAGTTCCTTTCCAGGCGGTGTCTGCAGTGAAGTGAGCTGACACTGAGTGTTCTCACAGGCACCGGATCTGGGGTTGCTGGGGCAAAGAGACCTGATGAGGCGGGTGCTATCTGCTTGGGCACCTGAAATAGCCTTGATAAAATGGTGCAATGTTTAGTTTAAATAGTGTGCGGTGGACAGTGAAATGGTTCAGAAAATAACGTTCGTACCCGTGCACACCTACAGATACTTAGATAAAACCAATGTGGCAGAATGTTAAGTGATTATTAAATCTAACTGGTGGGTACGTGAGTGACCGTTGTACCAATCTTCCCATTTTTCTGAGGGCATGAAATTGTGCTTAAGAAGAAGCTAAAAAATCAACAGCCTGGCACGGTGCCTGGCTTAAAGGAGACAGTCAGTGCTGTTCCCTTCCTCCAGACCAGCACTATGCAGTGGAACATTCCACAATGATGGATGGACATGTTCTGTGTCTGTTGTCCACTGTTGTCACCACTGGGCACTTGTGCCTAGCACAGCTAAGGAGCTGAATTTTTAGTTTTATTAATTTCAATTGAAATAGCCTCACATGGCCACTGGCCGCTGTATTGAACAGCACAGTCTTGTGTGTCCTGGTCAGTTGGGTCAGCAGAATAGCAGGGTTTCCTCGCCACACCTAAAGCCCACCTAGGATCCTTGAGGAAGGCCTGTTGCCAGGATCGGTGTGCTTCTGTCCTTCCTATAGGGGCCTCTGCCCCGCATGCAATAGTCTGGAACCCTCATTTCAGAATAGCAGGAGGGGAGGCTGTGCCTCTTGCTTCTGAAGCATTCCCTCAGCCACTGTTGATCCTAGAACAGCCCTGGGGCCACACTTTGCAGCAAGGATGTCAGTGTGGTTGGTATTAGACAGTGGAGGGTCCACGCTCTGCTCTTCTGACTCAGCATCCCAGCACCAGCTGCCCCACCACTCAGCTTCTTGGAGGGGCAGTCAGGGGTACCCAGAGAACACTAGAAAGTACAGGCCAGGAGTTTGGGGTTGCTGCAAGGAATGAAGGGCTGCCAGGGCAGTTCATTAGCTTAGTCAGCACAGTGCATGCCCACCTCAGGCCCTAACTGAGGCATGGGGTCATGAGGCAGGGGGCGGGGGGGGCAGGGCGGTGTAATAGCTGAGTAGAGAGCAAGGGAGCTCAGCTGGGTGAGGGAGATGTCCAGTCCTGGCTGGGAAGCAGAAAGGGTGTCCCAGGTGGGTAGCACTTCAGAAGGCAAAATTCCTCATGCCCCAAGGTCACAGGCTGACATGACTGTGGAACCCATGTCTTCTGCCTGTGACCAGTGTGTATGTCATGCTTTCTGCCCCTGGCCTCAGGCCCAGGTGTCCCACATCCTCTTTTAGCTCATGTTTGACCCTGCATCTCTGCCTCGCACTCACACACACAGAGGCTCTAGGGAAAGCCAGTGTGAGGAAGGCACCAGGGCCTGGTGTGACGGGCAGCGGGAACTGGGGTGTCAGCGGAGGGTGCGTCAGGGCATGTGGGAGCTCTTGCCACTCTTCCTCCAGGAGTACATGCGCATGATGGGCCTCAGCAACTGGCTGCACTGGACCGCATGGTTCCTGCTCTTCTTCCTCTTCCTCCTCGTCACTGTCTCCTTCATGACTCTGCTCTTCTGTGTCAAGGTAAATGTGTCTTCAAGGGGGGGTCTGATGTCCTGAGCATGGCATCCAAGTTGACGAGAAAGCCAGAGGTAGCCGTAGTACCACCACAGAGCCCCCGAGGTTCCACGCTTGCAGATTTCACGGGAGTCCGCCTGGCGCAGCAGAGAGGAGTAGTGCTTTCTCTGTCACGCACTCGGCGTAGCCCTTTGCCAAGCCCCTCCTGTTTCATTTATGGCCGGAACATTTACTGTCTCCACCTTCCCTGCTGTGCCTGTGTGTGCTGACACCTGGGGCGGCACACATGCAGGTGAAGAAGGACGTGGCGGTCCTCACGCACAGCGACCCCTCCCTGGTGCTGGTCTTCCTCCTCTGCTTCGCCATCTCCTCCATCTCCTTCAGCTTCATGGTCAGCACCTTCTTCAGCAAAGGTGAGTCTTCCTGCCCCTGGGAGCAGAGGACTGAGGGGTGATGGAACCTCAGAAAATGGGCAGTTTCATTTGGGATGAATAGGAATAACCCAGAGACTGGAGTTTTTGTACTCTGCACCTTTGGACTCAGTTTTTTGGGTGTTGAAATACATCCCTGAATAATTATTTTTTAAATTTATTTTTAATCATAATTGTCATACAGTAAGTATATTAGTTTCAGGTGTACAACATAAAGATTCAACACTTATATACCTTACAGAGTGATCACCATCATAAGTCTAGTAATGACCTGCCACCACACATGGTTATGATGGCGTCATTGGCTCTGTTTCCACGCCATACATCACATCCTCACGACTTACTTCATAATAGGAAGTGTGTGCTTCTTAATCCCCTTTACCTTTGCCACCCCCCCACCCCTGCCCCGGGGACAACCATTGGTTTGTTCTCTGTATCTCTGAGTTTGTTTCTGTCTCATTTTGTTTGTTTGTTTTGTTTTGTTTTTTAGATTCCACATATAAATGAGATTATATGGTATTTGTCTTTCTGTTCAACTTGTTTCACATAACACAATACTCTCTAGGCCCATCCATGTTTTCACAAGTGGCAAGATTTCATTCCTTTCTGTGGCTGAGCAATATTCCATTGTGTATATGTACCACTTCTTTTCTTTAGAAGATTTTATTTATTTATTTTTAGAAAGAAAGGAAGGGAGGGAGAAAGAGAGGGAAAGAAACATCTATGTGTGGTTGCCTCTCACACACCCCTGACTGGGGAGCTGGCCCACAACCCAGGCATGTGCCCTGACTGGGAATCGAACCAGTGACTTTTCAGTTCGTAGACCAGTACTCACTCCACTGAGCCACACCAGCCAGGGCTTATATACCACATCTTTATCCATTTGTCTATTGATGGACACTTAGGGTGCTTCCATATCTTTGCTATTATAAATAATGCTGCAGTGAACATAATGGTACGTATATTTTTTTCAAATAATTGTTTTTGTTTTCTTCAGCTATACACCTAGGAGTGGAATTGCTGGGTCATATGGTAGTTTTATTTTTAACTTTTTGAGGATTCTCCATACTGTTTTCCATGGCCGCTGTACATTTACACTCTCGCCACCAGCGCACAGGGTTCCCTTTTCTCCGCATTCTCGCCAATGCACTTTTGTTGTCTTTGATGATACCCGTTCTGACAGGCGCGAGGTGGCATCTCACTGTGGTTTTGATTTGCGTTTCCCCGATGATCAGTGAGGTTGAGCATCTTTTCACGTGTCTGTTGGCCATGTCTATGTCTTTTTTGAAGAAATGTCTAATGAGGTCCTCTTCTGTATAATGTATAAACATCTAGATCTGCATAACTCAGCAAGCAATATTTTCCAAATGACCAATGCATCATGTTACAAAATTATACAAGAAGATAAATCTATTCAAAGTACGAGTTAGGCCAATGGATTTAGTGTAACAGTATGAAAAGTGCATTGGTTAGTTTCATTCCACAAGGCACCTAACCTTTAAGAAACTTCCGCTTGTGGACTAGTGTAGTGTTGAAAAGGAGTGTCCACAAATATTTGAAAGGCTGCTAAACACCCCTTCCTTTTCCAGCTACTTGCCTGTGTGAGGCTGATTTCTTTATTCACCTCACCCAAAGCCACATAACACAGCAGAGTGCATGCAGAAACAGACATGACAACCCAGCTGTAGCCTGAGTCGGACATGCAGAGGCGTGCAAAAATATAGCACAATGCACTTGTCCCACGAAATTATGGGAAAAAGAGTTGTTTTTCATAAAAACATTTATGTTCATTTATAATGAGTCTCTTATATTTATTCTTAAATATCTTTACATTTTCTTAGTATTAATGTCCAATACAGTTGACATTGTTATATACACATGTACCCACATAAAGAAAAGCTCTTTGACATCCTTAGTAATTTCTAAGGGAGTAAAAGAGTCTCAAGGCCAAAGTGTTTGAGAGCTGCCAGTAGGGACCAAAGCCACACTGTTTTCCCCACACCGCCACAACCCAGTCCTGACCCCTCTCAGGCCTTTCCCATGTGTCACCTCCTCATCAAAGCTTTCCTTGACCCCCTGGTCAGTCAGAGCCCCTGGGCCAAAGAATACCTTGTCCCCGTTCTTTGCCTTGTTGCTTATTCGTTGACTCTCTGCATCCCCACAGGATTATAAACTTGGGTGGGGTGGGGCTTTGTCTGGAACAGGCCTGGCACAGAGTAAGCACTCTGCGAATACCTGTGGAGTGAACAAGTAAACGAGAAGGGGAAGGTCAGGTCCTGGCTGGGTGGCTAAGTTGGTTAGAGCATCATCCTGATATGTCAAGGTTATGGGTTTGATCCCCAGTCAGGGCACATACAAGAATCAACCAATGGATGTATAAATAAGTAGAACAACAAATCAATTTCTCTCTCTCTCTGTCCCCCCTCCCCCCCCACCCCTGCTCCTCAAAAATCAATACATTTAAAAAAAAGAAGGAAGGGAAGACCATGCAAGAAGCAAGGCTGGGGTGGGGGGTTCAGTATTAATCATGTCAGGTGAGCAATGTCAAGGCAACTGGAGGTGAGGTCTGTAGGACAGGAGAGGGCTGGAAAAACCAACGTGTGGTCCTGGGACGTGGAAGACACGTCCTGGGCGGGGTCTCGTTCCCTGGGCACAGGCACTCCGCCAAGACAAAAGGCTGCGGCCAAGCCTGGAGTTTCCCAGCCCCAGCGCCTCTGTCGCAGGGAGGGGTCTGGCAGCTCACAGGCTTCCTTCTGACACGTTCGTGCAAATTCTCTTGCGTGATTTTGTCACATTTACCTTCCTCTCCCCATCTGTAGCCAACATGGCAGCAGCCGTCGGGGGCTGCCTGTACTTCTTTACGTACATCCCCTACTTCTTCGTGGCTCCTCGATACAACTGGATGACACTTAGCCAGAAGCTGTTCTCCTGTATCCTGTCCAACGTCGCCATGGCAATGGGAGCCCAGCTCATCGGAAAATTTGAAGCAAAAGGTGAGTATTTACATTTTTACAAACCGCCTTTGCTGATTCAGTCTCACCCAGGGACAACCTAGGCAGAGGCACCTGCAGCTCCAGTAAGAGATGCACCAGGACATCTGAGCGAGTGATGCATTTGGAAGACAGGTCGTCAGTACCCACCACTGGCTGGCATCGTGCTGGCTTTGAGTTCCCTCGAGGCCCTGCCTGCAACCAGCTGGTACTGCAGGAAAACCCTGGCTGTGAGCCTCTGCACCCGCCGGCATGGGATTGCACTCTGAGTCTCTTCCTGCCTCAGGAGGCATTCAGATTGATTATACCCAAGGTCTCACAGCCCATTATTTTTTTAATAATTTTTTATTTTTTAATACCAGTTGATGTACAATATTATATTAGTTTCAGATATACAACCTGGTGATTAGACATTTATGTAATTTATGAAGTGATCACCAGGATAAATCTAGTACCCATCTGACACCATCCATAGTTATTACAGTATTATTGCCTGTGCTGTATTTTGTATGTATTTTATATCCCCCTGACAGTTGTGAAACTTCCAATGTCTGCTTCTTAATTGCTTCACCTTTTTCACCCAAGCCCCCCTCCCACCTGGCAACCACCAAAATGGTCTCTATCTGTGAGTCTGTTTCTTTTCTGCTTGCTCCTTTATCTTGCGTTTTAGATTCCACATTTAAGTGAAATCATGCGGGCATTTGTCTTTCTCTCTCTCAAAGTCCATGGGTCTGATCTACCCTTAGCTCTCTGTAAAGTAGTACAATTAGCATCTCCTCTCTCCCTGGCCCCCTGAAACCTACAATGATTGACAATGAGGATGAGGAAACCCAAGAAAAAAACAAGAGACAGACCAGAGTATTGTTTTCTTGATTTTTGTGAAATGTCCCGATTTTTAAAATATCACAGGGATCAAATAAAACACTTTTTTTTTTGCTAACTTTGGCCATGTGGGCTCCCACTTTGCAAACTTGCAGTAGCCGCTCAGATTTCAACTGATGGACTCAGGCCTGCTCCTCTAAAGTGATGAGAGAGCACCTAGTGTGACACTTAACCCCTCCCATGCTGGGCAGTCTCCAGAGATGGAGAGCTCACCTCTTAGGAGAAGACCCATTCGTTTCTGGGTCGCTCAAACCCCTTGCCCAGAAGGGCCTGGAAGAGGTGGATGGGCTCAGACTGGCCCGCCTCTCTTGCTTGCTCTGGTCCCAAGAGGAGGATCGAGGGGTGCCGGTGAGTTGCTGCAAGGCTGGTGCTGTGCTAGTATCGTATCCCTGCTGTTCTGGCTCCACTAGCAGGAGGTGAAATGCAATCTCCCTTCCACTCGACTGACCTGTGTGCATTTTAAGACCAGCTGGGCCCTGCCCTGCCCAGATATTTTCTCTCTCAGGCTGAGTGCTCTTTTTTCTTCCAACCGTGTAATCACTAGTTGTTTTAGCTCCCATCTGGGGTCGGGGACAGGTCTATGTAAGGAGACAGGTGGGTAGCCTCAGGAACCTTCAGTGTAGCTTTAAAAAAAAAGTCCTCACCTGAGGATGCTTACTGATTTTAGAGAGGGAGAAAGGGAGAGAGAGAAACGATGTGAAAGAGAAACATTGATCAGTTGCCTCCCACATGCTCACCAACCAAGGATTGAACCCACAACCTAGGTATATGCCCTGACCACGGGTCGAACTCGCACCCTTTCTGGGGTATGGGACAATGCTCCAACCAATTGAGCCACCCTGCCAGGGCCAGTGTAGCTTTATCCTATTTTTTTTTTTCAGTGTGACTTTATTTTTACTCAGAACTTTTTTTTCTCCAGATGGCAATGTCTTCTAGCACTTTAGTTTTTGTTTTTGTTTTTAATATATTTTATTGATTATGCTATTACAGTTGTCCCATTTCCCCCCATTCACTCCCCTCCACCCTGCACACCCTCTCCCACCCACATTCCCCCCTTTAGTTCACGTCCATGTGTCATACTTACAAGTTCTTTAGCTTCTACATTTCCCATACTATTCTTGCTCTCCCCCTGTCTATTTTCTACCTACCATCTATGCTACTTATTCTCTGTACCTTTTCCCACTTGCTCCTCCTCCCACTCCCCTGTTGCTAACCCTCCATTTGGTCTCCATTTCTGTGGTTCTGTTCCTGTTCTGGTTCTTTGCTTGCTTAGTTTGTTTTTGTTTTTGTTTTTGTTTTAGGTGTGGTTGTTAATAATTGTGAGTTTGCTGTCATTTTACTGTACTTGTTTTTTATCTTCTTTTTCTTAGATAAGTCCCTTTAACATTTCATATAATAAGGGCTTGGTGATGATGAACTCCTTTAAAACTTGACCTTATCTGGGAAGCACTTTATCTACCCTTCCATTCTAAATGAAAGCTTTGCTGGATAGAGCAATCTTGGATGTAGGCCCTTGTCTTTCATGACTTGGAATACTTCTTTCCAGCCCCTTCTTGCCTGCAAGGTGTCTTTTGAGAAATCAGCTGACAGTCTGATGGGAACTCCTTTGTAGGTGACTATCCCCTTATCTCTTGCTGCTTCTAGGATTCTCTCCTTCATTTTAATCTTGGGTAATGTAATTATGATGTGCCTTGGTGTGTTCCTCCTTGGGTCCAACTTCTTTGGGACTCTCTGAGCTTCCTGGACTTCCTGGAAGTCTATTTCCTTTTCCAGATTGGGGGAGTTCTCCTTTATTATTTGTTCAAATAACTTTTCCACTTGTTGCGCTTCCTCTTCCCCTTCTGGTACCCCTATAATTTGGATGTTGGAACGTTTCAAGATGTCCTGGAGGTTCCTAAGCCTCTCCTCATTTTTTTTAGTTATTATTCCATCATTCTTTCCTGTTTGAGTGTTTCTTTCTTCCTTCTGGTCCATACCATTGATTTGAGTCCCAGTTTCCTTCCCATCACCATTGGTTCCCTGTGCATTTTCCTTCATTTGTCTTATTATAATCTTCATTTTTTTCATCTAATTTGCAACCAAATTCAACCAATTCTATGAGCATCCTGATCACCAGTGCTCTGAACTGTGCATCTGATAGGTTAGTGATCTCTTCATCGTTAAATTGTATTTGCTCTGGAGCTTTGATCTGTTCTTCCATTTGGGCCATTTTTTTTTTTTTGTCTTGTCACACCTGTTACATATGAGGGGTGGAGCCTTATGTGTTCACCAGGGCGGGGCAACCCAGTCACTGGGTCGTGACGTTGTATGTAGGGGCAGGGTCTGAGAGGAAACAATGGCACTTGTTCCTTTCTCTTTTGGATTTTAGTCCCTTCTGCTGCTTCCTCCAAGCTATCTGAGACTTTCTGGTGTTAATTCTTGTGTGGGTGGGCTTGTGTATCTTCTAGGACCCCATGGGTCTCTTCAAAGCACTCTGCTGTGAGGCTGGGGGTTTCTCCCTGCACCTCAACTCCCACAGGTGTTTTCAATCAGTGTCCTGAGGTTCTATTTCCTGGCGCTGGAACACTGGGTTGCTTGGTATGTCTCACTGCCCAATTTTGCCTGGTTTATCTGCGTGCAAATGTGGCCCGGACAGCCAGGCGCCTTGCATGCAGTGCCTCGCTTCACAGTCGCCACCTCGCTGGGTCTGCCAGCCACCTGTACTATTACGCTCTGGATGCCTTACATGCCCAGGATGTGTTATGTGTTCGGTGCCACTGCTTTTTGTGTCGCAACCCCTCTCCGCACAGCTGCCAGACTCCTCCCCTCTTACCGGTGTAGATGAATGTGTCTATTTTAACTCCTTGGTTGTCCAACTTCCATACAGTTCAATTTTCTGTCAGATCTGGTTGTTATCTTGTTTCTAAATTGTTGCTGACCTTATTTTGGTTGTGCAAGGAGGCACAGTGTGTCTACCTATGCCTCCATCTTGGCCAGAAGTCTCTAGTTGTTGTTTTTTTTAAGAACCCATCTTTATTTATTCATATTTAGATTTTATTTATTTCTTTTTAGAGAGAGGGGAAGGGAAGGAGAAAGAGAGAGAACCATCAATGTGTGGTTGCCTCTCTTGTGCCCCCTATCTGGGGAACTGGCCCACAACCCAGGCATGTGCCCTACACTGGAAATCAAACCAGTGACCCTTTGGTTCATAGGCCAGTGCTCAGTCCACTGAGCCACACCAGCTAGGGCCTAACACTTTAATTTTAAACATATGTATTTCCATATTTAGTAGTGTGCAGCACAATGTGGATTATTTAATGCAGAGTTACTTCCAGGGTTCAAATACTTTTTAAAAAGCCACTTACAAAAAAGAATCTTAACTATATAATACCTCTTATTTATCAAAGTTCTATACTGAATTTTCTTAAAACAGACAAATTTTTGGTTATTTCAAAGTGAACATTGATCAAGGCCAGAGAGCAGCCATTTTCGTCAGGGGTCTCAAGCCAACAGAAGGTCACCTGGCCACACAGCATCCCCAAGCCTCATTTGGACTGTCCTATTGAGAAACAAAGAGAAGACAAAGTACTATGAGCACTACTAAAAAGATCTTTCTATGTGTCCAAAGTATTTTTCCACTCTTAAAACGATTTACATGGAATACACACTCTCCCATTGTTGGGCCTACCCCAAATCACGTGTGTGTGTGTGTGTGTTTGTGTGTACACACATATATGTGTATATGTGTGTTGTGTATATGGATATTTGTTTACATATATATATGTCACAAATCAAACGTGAGTCCATCTAGCCCATTAATGAGCTCTTGCTGGTTCTATAACATCGATTTTGTAACCTCTCATTCTCGAGACCTGGAGAGAGGCATCGGATTCTCTGTAGAAGCCAGAAGGGCGAGGTCACGCTGTCTTCGCAGTGATGCAGCACCCGTGCTGTTGTGGCGGCGGGCAGGTGGGGGCGCTGCTGGTCCGTTTCGGGCTCATTTCCTGGTGTATCCTCCAGGCACGGGTGTCCAATGGCAAGACCTCCTGAGTCCCGTGAACGTGGACGATGACTTCTCCTTTGGGCTAGTGCTGGGCATGCTGCTGTTTGATTCCGTCCTCTATGGCGTGGTGACCTGGTATGTGGAGGCCACCTTCCCAGGGCAGTTCGGTGTGCCGCAGCCCTGGTACTTCTTCATCATGGTGAGTCCGGATGCCCCTGTGCCTGGTGGCGGGGCGGGGCGGTGCCACCCCCGGTGGGACAGGTGCAGGTTTCCCCAGCACTCACTCTGGGCCTTCTTTAGTTCCTAACACTCAACGCCTAGTCAGGCCAGGATACAGCTTACCCTGTGCTCAGCTGGCGAGCAGTACATCCTTAAGGGTCCTGAGGCCATCCCCCAGCCCGACCTGAGGTGGTCCCTGCTCTCCAGGGTCTGAGAAAAGGAGCTCATGCTGGCCCACCACCCACTGTATGCGCAGCACCCCCTCACCTCGGCCTCTCCTCCTTGTCATTTGTTGGGCTTTCTGTGCACAAAGTAATATGGTTTCTTATAAAAATAATTGTGTTGCTGGAATATACAGTGCAGTCCCACTCCCCAGAGATGAACACTGCTGACATTTTGACATGTAGTTCTTTTGATTTTTTTCTACACGAAGACTATCCTCTAGCATATGTGGATATGTATATAACATATACATATTTGGTTTTAGAAAAAAGGATCGTATAGTAAAAATACTTTTAGATTTTTATCTATGCATATTTATAAACTTTTATTTTAAATGTATCTATATTTAATTTTTATGACTGATAGAAAGAGAGCAAAAAAGCATCAGTTTGTTTTTCCACTGATTTATGCATTCCTTGGTTGATTCTTGTATGTGCCCTGATTGGGGATCAAACCTGCAACCTTGGTGTATCGGCATGATGCTCTAACCAACTGAGCTACCCAGCCAGGGCTAAATATACCTATATTGAAATATATGTATATTTGTGAATCAATTTTATTTTTTGATGACTGCCCAACATTTCATGGATGTCCCACCATGAATGAGTATTTAACTCATTCCCTATTGATGGTAAGTTAGGTTGCCACTTCAACGTTCCTTATTTGATTAAGCAAGAAAGTATCAAGTGTCCAGTACATATTGATCAAATCTAAAATGCCACTGATTCTTCAAGGCACCATTATTTTATCACTAGGAAAGAAAAACACGGTTAAACTGTGGCATCCCATGACTCCTAAGGCACAGTCTGATTTCATAACCGCTCAAAATGTGCAAAATGTGTGGCTTAAACCATACCTTTCATGGTGTGCCAGAACTGTTCCAGACACTGGAAATGCACTGGGAGCGTAGTTATGGGTTAAACAAATTCACCCCTCCAAGGCTTACCTCTGCGGGAATTCTACCAGGGCCCTGCTCTCACCTCTCCTGTGGCCCTGCCCACACACCGTGTTACCTGTGCCTACGGGCCACCCCTCAGGGTGGCAGGTGTGTACGGTTTGTGTTTATAGTCTTTCCCCTGACACAGCTTGTCCCTGTGATGGCCAGACAGAGGGTGGAGGGCCATCGTCCTCTAGACAGGGCAGGAGATTGGACAGTCATCCTCTAGACAGGGTGGGGCAAGGCTCCCTCACAGCAGAGGGAGGCCTGGTCCTTCAGCTCCTCCTGCACGGAGAGCTCACGAGCCCCGTGTGTGTGAGTCAGGGTGCAGCTGGGGTATGGAGACACCACCTCCTTCATTTCCTGCCCTGACATCACTCTGGACCAGGACATCCAATAACCTGTCTGTATTTGATGTCAGCATTTGCTTTTCCTTTGGATCACATCTGAGTTGATATGATACGACAATAAGCCTATGAGCTGCCATCATGCAGTGTGGCAGGTCAGGAAGTGGAGACTGAGTGCTTCCCTAGGAGCAGAGGGTGAGGCGCGGGGACTCTAAGCGGTGCCCCCTCTATAGCAGCCGTGTGCGAGGGCGGGCCAAGGGCTGGGGGTTGTGTGTGTTTAGCATGTCGGTTAGTTGTTGCTCTACTTGTCACAAACATGGTAACCTGACACGAATGAGCCATCTGAGACCTATGTGATTTCCATCCCAGCCCTCTTATTGGTGCGCACGCCCAAGGACAGTTTTAGGGAAAGAAGAAGATGACGACCCTGAGAAAGCCCTCAGGACAGAGTACTTCGAAGCTGAGCCAGAGGACCTGGTGGCTGGGATCAAGATCAAGCACATATCCAAGGTGTCACACTCTGTGGAGACAGGCAGGGAAGGGGGACTTCAGAATACAGGTGATAAGACCTGCTGCCTTGCCATGGCTCTCTCCAAGCTGGTGACTGTTCCCTGACCAGCTTTCCCAGGCCCCAGCCACCACTTGGACTCTGCTCCCAGGGCCCAGTGTGGAGACTCAGGGTTGAGTCAGTGACACGTGCCACTGCCCAGACTTAACCTCTCAGCATCTTTGCCGTGAATGCTTGCCATGCTGGCGGCACAGTGATGCCTCAGCCTCACAGGCCTGTGATGCCAGAACCAGGGATGCTGGGGACCTGCTGGGGCTGGAGGGGGCAGAGAACAACGGAAGGCCGCATGGCCTCCAGTCAGCACTCGGTCTGAAACTTCCCACCTCTCTACCTGCTGACTAGTGATGCTGGGCGTGGTCCCCTCTGCAACCCTCAGTGGTTATCCCAGAAGAGAGTGGGAGGGACCCGTAGAGCAAGTTCCTAAAGGCCTAAAGTCCAGGCCTCTGCCTTTCCTATAGGTGTTCAGAGTGGGGAACAAGGACAGGGCAGCCGTCAGAGACCTGAACCTGAACCTGTATGAGGGACAGATTACTGTCCTACTTGGCCACAATGGTGCAGGAAAGACCACCACCCTCTCCATGCTCACAGGTGAGGGGCCACGTGGCCACCATGGCAGGGGCGGGGTGAATGGCAAGTCCACTCACAGGTGGGTCCTGGGGAAATCGAAGCCAAAATGCGTGGATGTGGCAAGGCCATCACACCTCGTGCTGACTAGCAGGATGTTCAACTGAACCTAAGCCTTTGGTCTTCTCCTTGGCCGTAGGTCTTTTTCCCCCGACCAGTGGGCGGGCATATATCAATGGGTACGAAATTTCACAAGATATGGTTCAGATCCGTAGGAGCCTGGGCCTGTGCCCGCAGCACGACGTCCTGTTTGACAACCTGACAGTTACAGAACACCTGTATTTCTATGCTCAGGTGAGCTGGCAGGGGGTGGGATTCAGAGCTTGTCTTTGTCATGTTTGCTTCTTAGCCGGTGTGCTTGGGTTCCTGAGGCAGCCAGCTGAGCCCTTAGCCTCCCGGCAAACCAAAACTTGCTCCTAGGACCCCTCCCGTATACCTCCCGTGGGAGTGGGGAAAGTGGGAGGGAAGTCAGGACTTGGAGGCCAGCACATGAAAGGGTGAGACAACGCCAAGACTAAGTGGCCCACCAGATGGCCCCACTGGAAGCCCCCCCAGACCTCTGTGCCCCCTGCCGTTTCAGCTGAAAGGCCTGTCCCACCAGAAGTGCCCTGAAGAAGTCAAACAGATGCTACACATCCTCAGTCTGGAGGACAAGCGGGACTCCCGGTGCAGGTTCCTGAGTGGGGGCATGAAGCGCAAGCTGTCCATCGGCATCGCCCTCATAGCGGGCTCCAAGGTACAGGGCAGCAGGCCCGGCCTCCAGAGGACACAGGTCAGGGCCCCCATATGCAGTGGGCAAACACTTGGGGCAGCAGGGTCTGGAGGTGTTGTCCTCTAGCTCCCACTTGGCCTGGGATGGCTGCTGACTCTGCAGCCGTGGAAGTTGGCCCTGGGCACCCTGAACAGGCCGTCTGGTAAGGTGCCATCTGCTGTATCTTTGTGGAACTCGAACCACATGGGGCCAATGGTATAGCCAGCCTGGGCCTGGAATGTGACTCTGCCATTTTCACAAGGCTGTTCCTCTGCCCTGCAGGTGCTGATGCTGGATGAGCCCACTTCGGGCATGGACGCCATCTCCAGGAGGGCCATCTGGGACCTTCTTCAGCAGCAGAAAAGTGATCGTACCATACTGCTGACTACCCACTTCATGGATGAAGCCGACCTGCTTGGGGACCGCATCGCCATCATGGCCAAGGGAGAGCTACAGTGCTGCGGGTCTTCACTGTTCCTCAAACAGAAATATGGTGAGTGGCCAAGGGTAGGAAGCAGAGTGAGCAGCCCAACCTCCATTCCATATGGGGCCAGCGTCACTATGTGGGGTGCTGAAGAAAGTGCCCACTGTTAACTTTCACGGAGGGCCCTGAGATCAGGCAGGAAGAGGCCTTCCCTGGACTTCCTGTCTGCTACCTCTGAATGGAGATCCAAGGCTCCAGGCAGAGGAGATTGGAAGAATGAAGAGGGAGGGAAGAGGAGTACAGAGTCTTGATTTGATTAGAATGACAATCAGTCACGGCCAATGGAAGAGCAGTTGAGAGCCAGGGCTGCCAAGAGCGGCAGTGCCGGCAGTGCCGTTGGAGAGGCCAGGCACGGTTGCCAGTGTTACAGCTCTCAGACCAGCAGGTGGCCTGTAACAAGGCCCAGGGCTGATGGGCCACACGTGGAATCAGGACCTCTTTGCTACGTGGGCATGGCTTCTGTCCTCAAGGGCAGCTCATGGTCCAGTATGCCAGGTCCCATCCACGTTCTGTCAGTGGGAAAGACGAGATACCATGGAAGTTGCATACCTGCTTTCTATGGCTTCCCCTGGCCAGCACACAGCCCTGCCAAGTAGATGGTGACCCAGTGTAGTCACCATCAGGCTGGTGAGGGTGAGACAGGGTAGCCTTCATCGTGGGGTTCCATTACTGAGGAAGCAAGGAGAACAGGCCTTGGAACAGCACCTACCACAGCCTGTGAGCCTTGAAGTCTGAAGTGGCTTGGGTTCTACCCCCCTATCATGCTCAGCACCCAAGTTTCCCAGCATCTCTTCCCAGCAAGGGAGCAGGAGGCAAGACTCTCAGGACAGCTCTGAGGAGTTCTGAGATGCATTCATTCTGGTTCAGCTGCCCCCTGCTCTCCAGCCCCTTTCTGTGAATCTGCCACGGGCATGAGCCCGAGGCCCTGGGTAGGCCAGGAGACAGGGGAGACAGCCTCATGTGGGGCTCCGCTGTGTTCCAGGTGCAGGCTACCACATGACGCTGGTGAAGGAGCCTCACTGCAACCCTGAGGGCATCTCCCGGCTGGTGCACCACCACATCCCCAACGCCTCCCTGGAGAGCAGCGCCGGAGCAGAGCTGTCCTTCATTCTTCCCAAGGAGAGCACGCACAGGTATGTGTCCCAGAGAGAAAACACAGCTACAGACCTGAGAATGGGGCTCAGTGGGCCTTAAGGGCTCCTTGCTTAGAGCCACCCACCCTGTACCTGTGAAGCCTGGCCAGTGGGCATCTCTCAGGACCTGGGCCGGTGACAGTCAGTGCGTGGTGAATCTGCTTGCCAAGTCTGGGATGCCAGGCCTCCCTGTGCAATGGAGCCGGGAGAGACATCGCTTGCACCTGAGAAGCAGAAAGTGTCTTTCTCGTCAACGGGGAGCTCAGTGCATGGGTCACTCGGAGTGAAGCACGCACAGTGACCCACCCAGAGTTCTCTGTGGGACCATGAATTCGCACATCTTCTTGGTCTTAGAATCGGGCCATGGACACACGCCTCATAAACACAGTGGGCTGCCAGTATGGGGAGGCGAAAAAGCAAACCTGATTCACATTCTGTTAACTTCGGGACATAAATCTTAGAAGTACATTTAATCTTCCTACAAGCCCAACTGAGTGCATATTTTGCCGTGTATAATGTGCACGTTTTTGCCCAAATTTTTGAGGGAAAAGTAAGGATGCACATTATACGTGGGTAGTACCTGAATTACCTTGTATCTGTTCTTGTGTTTTGTAATTATTTGTTACATAACATTTCTTATACCATAATACATTAAAAAAATGCTAAAATTTCTTCATAATACAAAAAAGTAACTACATATAAATAAATAAATAAATAATTGAATTAAAAAATTAAAACAAAAGATTTTTTCCCTGAAAGTTTGGGCGAAAACCGTGGGTGTGCATTACACATGGCAAAATACAGTAATTTGGCTTTAATAACTGTATAGTGCTCCCTGACACAAATATATCATAGTTTATACATAAAATCTACTCTGTTGTCACATGCTCATGTTTTTCAAAAAATCTATGCTAATGAACATTCTTCTAGAAAACCCTTTGTCCAGATTTCCAGTGATCCCCTTAGGACAGATTCCCAAAAATGGGGTGAATAGGACCAAGTTACCTTCTAGAAAGATGGTGTGTTTGGCTTCCTCAGCAGTGGGCTAAGAGAGTGTCCATTTTACTCCATGGTTGCCAGGTCTGAGTAAATTTTTTTTTTAATATTTGTGTATTTGATGGGTAAAAAATAGCATGTACTCACTTACTCGGCATTTTGTATTTCTCCCATTCCTGCCAGCAGCAGGCTGAGCACACTGTCTTCTTACTGGTCTCTAAGCCTTGCTCCTGCGGGATGTTGTGTGTGCATCTCTCCTGCTCATTCATCAGTCAGAGTACATTGTACATAGTTGACCCTTGAACCATGCAGGGGTCAGGGGCAATGGCCTCCTCTGTCCCCTCGCCAACAAGGTCAAAAATCCATGTATAAATTTCGACTCCCCAAAAACTTAACTAATAGCCTACTGTTTACCAGAATCCTTACTAATAACATAAACAATTAACTCATATTTTGTGTTATATGTATTATATGCATATATTGTATTTATACAATAAAATAAGCTAGAGAAAAGAAAATGTTAACAAAATCATAAGGTAGACAAAACACATTTATAGTACTGTATGTTGCAACTTTTCCCAATTTGTTGTTGCCTAATTTTCCGGGATTTCTTTTTTCCATGCAGTTACTTTACATTGAATGGGTCTTATCTTTTTCCTTGTGAGGTCTTCTTAGAAATTTTTTCCTGCCCGGCAATCAAATGAATATTCACCAACTGCTTGTGTCTGGTTTTGTGATCTCATGTAGGGGTAACCTATCAAAGAATGCCTTTGTGCTTGCAAGATGTTACACGAGGAAGAGAAAGGCAGGGGACAAAACCTGACTTTTATTTTTTTTGAAATGACATTTCAAGGAGCTCACTTCCCTTGACCCTCCCCCATACTGCACGGAAGTGATTATTTGGGAATGAATTATCTGGAAAGTCATTGAGAGGGGACTTCTCACTCGGGGCCTTTTTTCAGGTTCGAAAGTCTTTTTGCTAAACTGGAGAAGAAGCAGAAGGAGCTGGGCATCGCCAGCTTCGGGGCCTCCGTCACCACCATGGAGGAAGTCTTCTTGCGGTCAGTGAATGTGCCTCCTTTAGTCCAGGACTCGGCCCTGTGGCTGCTTTCTTAAAAGTGTGATGAGAAAGCAGCCCCTCAGTTGTCATCTCTGACACGCCTCTGCCAGTGGACCTGTGCCCGGGGAGGAAGCAGTGCGGTGGGCCCAGCTTCGGACCCTCACTCTTACTAAAGCCTGCGTGAAGCCACGGAGGCTTCCGACGTGCACAGCAGTTTAGTTTAGAAAGCGGCAGCAACTGTGCTCTGATTGTGTAGCGAGTGTGCGCTTCCCCTCGGGGTCCCTCACGGCAGCAACAGGCCCCTCCCAGGTCTGGTACTAGTCCAGAGCTTGCCTTCGTCCATAATGAAGATGTGAAATTTAGCATTCAGACCCTCAGAACTGCCGGGTGAGCTTGATACAAATGAAGCTTGTATTAGACATTTGTTGAATGCTTATTTGGCAGACATAGTGCTAAGAACTAGAAATGGAAACATAGAATGTGAGGTAGCTGTTTCTCCTTGAGGACCCACGGCCGAGAGCAGGCAACAGAATAAGTGAGCGTAAACACAGTGCAGCTATCATGCCCCAAGCCCCACCTGTCCCCCTGGAAAGCCCTTGTTGTAAACACTGACCTTGGTCAGTCTCCCCATGAGACTAGGACCCCCGTGGACAGGGTTCCTGTCTGCCTGTCTCTCTCTTGGGCTTTCCTTGGCTGTAATAGCTTGTGTCCTGGAGATATTTATTGATGAATGAGCGGAGGAACAAACCAGCCAATGAAACTGAGGCATTCCACTTGAGTGCCTCTGAGAGTCACCCTTTCTCCTTCCTCTGCTTCCTTTCTCTGGGGAGCAATAGCTTCCCCCTCCCTGGGGAGCCCAGTGATGACCAGGCTTTGCGTGTTTGGGTGCAGGGTCGGTAAGCTGGTCGACACCAGCATGGACATCCAGGCCATCCAGCTGCCTGCCCTGCAGTACCAGCACGAGAGGCGGGCAAGTGACTGGGCAGTGGACAGCAACCTGTGCGGAACGATGGACCCATCCGACGGCATCAGTGCCCTGATTGAGGAAGAATGCACAGCCATCAAGCTCAACACCGGGGTGAGCACTGGGGCTGGAGTGGGGCAGCGCGGGAGGACTGAGTGGCCCCTGAGTACCATGCGTTCAGGGTCTGTGAGGGTGGATGTGGACTTCAGGAGGATCAGTGTGCCAGGAAGCGAGCAGATTATGGCTCACACTTCCATGGCCTGGCAGGGAGAACACAGAGCATTTTTACTGAGCCATTGTAATTTCTCAATGTTCTACCTTGGCCACTCAGGAATAAGAGCAAATCTTTGCTTATGATGTTAACAGTGCTCCCTTCACCAAGATCTTGGAGTATACTGGCATTTGATGAGGTAGAGGCAGCACTGGTCCCATTTTACAGACAGAAAACAGAGCCTGGGCCAAGGTTGATCACATGGCCAGCACGTGGCAGACCTCGGGGTTGGTCCCTGTGACACTCCCTACACTTAACAAGACAGTGAAGGGCTGAAGTTGAGGAATGTGGGCCACCAAGGGGCGTTTGTTTGTCTGCAAGCACAGCTGGGATCCTCATCCAGCAGTAGTCAGCAGCCTTGGTGGGGGAGCTGTGGGATCACAGCCAGTCTGCTAATGTCCCGTAACCAGCAAACAGTGCCTGCCCTGCCTCCGTGGCTGCTGCCAGACCCCCTGAGGCCCACGTCAGGACCTGCAGGGACATGCACACACGTGTCCTGCATGTCACTGACTGAGCCCTGTGAGAAGCCCAGGGACCAGGGCACAAATGTCAGCTGAAGGTCCTGGGCTCACATGGGAACCATGCCTGCTGCTGGGCGGATGCTGGCTCCTGAGTGGCAGCCGTGTCACCTTGTCCCCTCTGCTGCAGCTCACCCTCCACTGCCAGCAGTTCCTGGCCATGTTCCTGAAGAAGGCCTCATACAGCTGGCGGGAGTGGAAGATGCTGGCAGCCCAGGTCCTCGTCCCTGTGATGTGCATCACCCTGGCCCTCCTGTCCATCAACTACTCCTCTGAGATCTTTGATGACCCCATCCTCAAGCTGACCTTGGGCGAGTATGGCAGAACCGTTGTGCCTTTCTCAGTTCCTGGGACCTCTCGTCTGGATCAGCAGCTATCTGAGCATTTGAAGGACATGCTGCAGGCTGAGGGCCAGGAGCCTCGTGAAGTGTTGGGTAAGGGGCATGCCTGGGTCTCAGGACCCAAGCTGTGCGGTCTGAGCCCAGCTTTTCAACCAGGGCACTGCAGACTTTCGGGGTGGTTAGTTCTGCACTGCCCTGTGCACTATAGGACCCCTGCTCTCCCACCCCCACCCCATCATGACACCTGAAAATGCCTCCAAGCATTGCCAGGCCTTTCCTGAGGGAGGAAATGATAGTACTGAGTCAGAAGAAGACACAGAAAAGCATCCTTAGGGCTAAATTTTGACCAAGTGGTCATTTCCTGAAGTTGTGTATTTAGAACCAAACAAAATATGAAACTTCTGTGATCTTTATATTGCCTTTTCTTTGTTTACTAGGCTGGTCACCATAGGCATTAAGGTGACACAGTGTTTCCCTCTGTCACCCTAAAACCAAAACTATCTCACGTTCCCCGTGGTGGCAGTCAGATGCTGCCCTGAGTTCAGAGCTGGCGTCGCTCTGCTTGCGTGGACTGTGCTCAAAGGTTTTCTCCTTTCACTGCTCCCCCCATACTTCACTGCCTGGGCAGCTACTCTGAGGTTCAGCATACTGAATGGCCGCAAAGTCTTGGCAGGAATCAGGTTCCTCTTTAGCTGAACTTATAGACAGCCTAGAACGGCCTGGCACAGTGCTGGGCGCTGTGCCGGGCTGGAGCTCTCGCAGCCCAGGGACCCTGCTCAGCTCTGCCAGTGACTGTGACCCTGACTAGCCCTACGAAATGCTGGTGAGTGCCCTCTTTGTCCACCCAAGTGGCCCCCAGCCTGGTCCAAAGATTGTGAGGCTTTTGTGGCGCATGGTGGGTCTGGGAGATTCAGGATGCTGCTCAGACGCCCTGGGCTGAGTCCGTCTGAAAGGTTAAGTTCCTGCTCCCTCATCGAGTGTGGGGCCTGTCATTTCTGCCCACCTCACTACAGGGTTTTATAACATTGTACTTAAAGGCGTCTGACCTTTTTCCTTAGGTAATGACAAAAGACCTTAATGTATGCCATTGTAAATATCAGCACTAAGGGTCACCGATGTGTCCCTGTCCCCTCACTGACCCTTGGGTCCTGTAATGTGGATGTCATCACTGTACCCATTGTACAGCTGAGTGAGAGGCAAGGCCAGAGCAGTGAGCCTGAGTGCAGGGTGGGGCAGCCTGTGGACGGTGTCTGTGTGTGTGCTGTGTTCTTCCCGTGGCTCCCCCAGGCCTTCAGAGCTCCCCAGAGCATGCGCCATGGGGGTCAGTCGTCCGCACTGCTGACTCTGCCCTTGCTCCCTAGGTGACCTGGAAGAGTTCCTGATTTTCAGGGCCTCAGTGGAGGGGGGAGGCTTTAACGAGAGGTGCCTGGTGGCAGCATCCTTCAGAGATGTCAGCGAGCAGACAGTCGTCACCGCCTTGTTCAACAACCAGGCATACCACTCCCCGGCCACGGCACTGGCCATCGTGGACAACCTCCTATTCAAGCTGCTGTGCGGCCCGAGGGCCTCCATCACAGTCTCCAACTACCCCCAGCCCCGGAGCTCCCTGCAGGCCGCCAAGGACCAGTTCAATGAGTACGTGCACTGCCCTGCCATCCCTGTCCCCTGAGGACCCCATCCTCTCCCAATCAGGCAGGCCCTACCCTCTCCTCTCAGGGCCATTCATCAGAACTGACCGCCTCAGCACTGCTGGGGGCCACCCAGAGCCATGAAGGCAGATAAAGCATAATGTCTGCCCTCAGGAAGCTTCAGTTCCAGGCTGAGGAATCCTCACCCCACACCTTTCTCAGCTTTCATACTCACCCCTTTCCTAGATAGCAGATAAGCTGGTGAGACTCCACCCCACATACACTGAGGTCCCTGCGGGGAGCTCCTGAAGATTTAGAGGGTGGCTATGCCCTCTTCCCAAATCTGCACCCAGCTCTGGCCAGCTACTGTCCCCAGGGAATCCCAGCACACGCTCATTCTCAGGGCAGTGCCCAGCTGTGTGTGCGAGTGAGGATGGTGGAACGCAGCAAGATCAAGGGTTCTAGCCCCTTGACAGCCTTGCGTCAGGGAGGTCTCTCCTTAAGACCTGTCATGCTGTCATGTGTGCAGGACTCTCCCTCCTCCCTGCCACAGAGCCCCCCAAACTCTGGGACCATCCAGAGGAAGCGAAGAAAACCAGTTAATTGCAGAGCAATCACTCCATCCTTCTCTCTCCATCATTAGGTGCTCCATGCTCGGCAACTGATTTATGGGGGAGGGGGTTTCATCTCCATCCATCCCCCATTCTAGACTGTGCCCTGGACTTGACTATCTCTTCTCCCTCGGCACCCCCGTTTCTACCCCAAAAGAAGAGACACAGTGGCAGTCATTGCTGTCCTCGGTATACCAGAAACAGACAAACACAAAGACAAACACCCGTGAGGGAGCACACTGCGGGGCTTTGGAATGACACACGAAGTGCTGGGGAGGGGCTTCCCCTGACCGAGACATCAGGGAGAGACGGGCTATGGGAGGGGCCTTCGCACCTGGGCAGGGTTGTCAGCAGCTACAGGCAAGGGCTGTGCTGGGGACATCAAGAGGTGGCAGCTGCCTCCTGGTGGGCCTCAAACTAGGAGACCCAGAGGTCAGGCTGAGCAGCTTCAACAGTGGACCAGGCAGCAGGGATTTTTGTTTCAAAAGCTCAGCAGATATAATTCAGCTACCATACAATACCCCTATTTATAGTATGTAATTGTACGATTGTTAGTATATTCACAGAATCATGGAGCCATCATCACAATATAATTGTTAAGGTAGTTGACGTATAACTATATTAGTTTCAAGTGAACAACATCATGATTTGATACATGTATTAGGAAATGAACTCCACAAGAAGTCTGGTTAACATCTGTGACCATTTGTAGTTACAACTTTTTTATTATGATAAGAGCTTTTAATATTTACTCTCTAGCATCTTTACAACGCATAACAGAGCCCTGACCGGGTTGCTCAGTCAGTTGGAGCACCGTCCCACACACCAAAGGGTTGCAGGTTCGATCTCTGGTTGGGGTGTGTGCAGAAGGCAACTAATGGATGTTTCTCCCTCCCTCTCTCTGGAAAATCAATAAAAGCATATCCTCAGCTGAGGATTCAAAAATATGTAGCAACAAATAGCCCTGGCTGGTGTGGCTCAGTGGACTGAGCACTGCCTGTGAACCAAAGTGCTACCAGCTCGACTCCCGGCAGGGCACATGCCTGGGCTGCAGGCTGGTCCCCCTGTGCGTGGCATGCAAGAGGCAACCACACATTTGTGTTTCTCCCCCTCTTTCTCCCTCCCTTTCTCTAAAAATAAGTAAGTAAAATATTTAAAAAATATATAGCAGGAAATACATATAACACAGTATTATTAACTGTGGTCGCCATGTGGTACATTACATCTTCGTAACTTACATATTTTATAACTGGAAACTTGTGCCGTTTGACCGCCTTCACCCATTTTGCCCATGCCTCGCTTCTGGCAACCACCAATCTATTCTTTGTGTCTATGAGTTCTGTTCGTTTTTTAAAAAGACTTTACTTATTTAATCTCTTGGAGAAAGGGGAGGGAGAAAGAGTAGGAGAGAAACATTGATTGGCTGCCTCTCACGTGCCCCCAACTGGGGACCAGCCCACAACCCAGGCATGTGCCCTCACTGGGAATCAAACCAGTGACCTTTTGGTTTGCAGGTTGATGCCCAATCCACTGAGCCACACTAAAAATCAGCCAGTGCTAATTTTTTTTTTTTAAATAAGAATCCCCATATAAGTGAGATCATATGGTATCTGTCTTTCTCTGTCTGACTTATTTCACTTAATACAATCCCTCAAGGTCTATTCTTGTTGTCACAAATGGCAGACTTTTTTTGTTATGGCTGAATAATATTCTGATATGTATATTACATTTTCTTTACCCATTTCCCCACTGTTCGACACTTAGTTGTCCCCATGCCTTGGCTATTGTAAATAATGCCGCTGTGAACATGGGGGTGCAGGTCTCTTTTTGAATTAGTGTTTTTGTTTCCTTCGTATAAATACTCAGGAGTTGCTAGATATGGCAGTTCTTTTCTTTCTTTTTAATCCTCACCTGAGGATATGTTTATTGATTTTAGAGAGAGAGGAAGGGAGAGAGAGAGAGAAGCATCAATGTGAGAGAGAAACATCAATTAGTTGCCTCCTGTACACTCCCTGACCAGGGACTGGACCTGCAACCTTTTAGTGTATGGGACAGTGCTCCAACCAACTGAGCCACCCAGCCAGGGCAGTAGTTCTATTTTTAATTTTTTAATGAAACTTCACACTGTTTTCACAGTGGCTGCACCAATTTACATTTCCATCAACAGTTCACAAATGTCCCCTCTAATGCATGTTCTCACCAACAGTTATTTCTTGTCTTTTCAATAATGGGCATTCTAATAGGAGTGAGGTGATATCACACTGTGGCTTTGATTTGCATTTCCCTGATGATCAGGGATGCTGAGCATCTTTTCATGTATCTGTTAGACCACAATATAATTTTATTGAGTGTTTTATCACCCCACAAAGACACCCTGTGACTTCGGCAGTCACTCTCCATCCCTCTCTCCTCCATCTCCCAGCAGCCACCACTCTCCTTTCTGCCCTCATGGATCTGCCTGCTCTGGACATCTCGTACAAACAGAGTCATATAACGTGTGGCCTTTCACGACTAGCTTCGTTCACTTTCACGGTTCACCCACGTTGTAGTGGGTGTCAGTACTGCATTCCATTTTTGGGTCAATTAATATCCAGTTGTCCCAGTATGACTTTTTGAAATGATCAGGAGGTTTTTAAGCAACAGAATAATGCTGTCAAAGCCGGTTTGTAGAAGGTTTTGCTGGCAACCAAATGTAGAATGCACTTGGCGGGGACGGTGTGGGGGGTGGCAGAATCTGAGCTGCTGCAGCAATACAGGCGCCCAAAGATGGAGGACTGACGAAGGCAGAACAGAGAGGGCCAGGCAGAGGATTCTCAGATGTGGGAAAGGCAGAGTGAAACCTGAGTGTCTGTGGGGAGTGGGTGGCACAGGGCACAGATTGAAGGCAACTGGGAGAGTGGCACTGCCATCATTGGGGACAGGAAATCCAGAGGAGGAGCTATTCTTGGGGGGAGGATTTTTCTGGTGCTGAGAGGCCCCCCTCCAGCTCTGACATTCTCTCTTAACCCCCTTTGGCGGCTGGGCCACTGCTTCACACACTTTGAACGGTAGTGACCAAGGACCCAACCCCCCAGCTGCCCAGAAGCACAGTGCTCTATTCCTGACCTTGCCTGTCTCCCCCAACCTCCCACAGGGGCCGGAAGGAATTTGACATCGCCCTCAACTTGCTCTTCGCCATGGCATTCTTGGCCAGCACATTTTCCATCCTGGCGGTTAGTGAGAGGGCTGTCCAGGCCAAGCATGTCCAGTTTGTGAGCGGAGTCCACGTGGCCACTTTCTGGCTCTCAGCTCTGCTGTGGGACCTTATCTCCTTTCTCATCCCCACTCTGCTGCTGCTGGTGAGAGCTGCCACTGGTGCCGGGACCCTCCCCTGCGTGTCCTGGGGCCCCTGCACAGACCAAAATCAGCCTGAGTTTCCCACTAGTAGCTCGGCCCTGATTCCAGGAGGACTGTTGGGAATGCCAGGCAGCCCTCTTCATTGGTCTTCATGCCCCCAGTTTCCCGCCCCCTTTAGTAGCCAGGGGCCTGGAGCCAGGTACCCTGGTGACAACTCTGCCAGTAAGAGGGAAAAGGGGGAATCTCATCAGGGGAGACCCCAGGGTTGAAAGCCGCCATGGGAGATAACCTGGCCTGTGGGGCTGGTGGGCCGGGCTCTTGGGTCGCTCTGCACACCAAGCCACCCCTCCATGCCGCTGCAGGTGGTGTTTAAAGCCTTTGATGTGCATGCCTTCACACGGGATGGCCACGTGGCTGACACGCTGCTGCTGCTCATGCTCTACGGCTGGGCCATCATACCCCTCATGTATCTGATGACCTTCTTTTTCTCGGGGGCGGCCACTGCCTACACGAGGCTCACCATATTCAACATCCTATCAGGCATCGCCACCTTCCTCATGGTTACCATCATGCGCATCCCAGGTGGGAGCCTGGAGACCGCCCCCTACTCCCCACATCCTGGGCACCCATGGAGCTCTCTGCGCCAGTGTGGAGGCGTGGGAGGGTGGGGGTGCGATACCAGTGCAGACGCTGGCCAGACTGTGCTCTAGCACTACCGCCCTCTTGTATCTTCAGCAGAGCTGGCAGGCCACCCCCTGGGAGGCGGTGTCCCAGGAAGGCCTGGGCCTCACCTGTGGAGGACACCCAGCTGGACACCCTGGCCCGCACACACTGCATGGGGAATATTGGGAACCTTCTTTCCCTCATTTGATCTGTCCTTGGGGGCAGGTGTGGTGTGTCCTCCTGCGCTCACTAGTCTATGCCTTCTCCCCACAGCGGTAAAATTAGAAGAACTTTCTAGAACCCTGGACCACATATTTCTAGTGCTGCCCAACCACTGCCTGGGGATGGCGGTCAGCAGCTTCTATGAGAACTACGAGACCAGGAGGTACTGCACCTCCTCCGAGGTGGCCGCCCACTACTGCAAAAAATACAGTGAGTGACAGGCTCCTGCCAGCAGCCTATTTTATTGACTCTCTCCCCAGGGCCAGCCAGGGCATCTCCAGGAGCCTTGTTCATGCGAAGGGGCTCCTCTGGGGAGGCTCAGGGCCATGGTGTGTCAAGGCAGGTCCCTGGTCCCAGAATTGAGATGCCCCAGGTATAAGTATGCAAATGGTCTTCAGGAGTTATGCGCTCACTATGCTGCCTCCAGAATGATGTGTACTTCTGCCTTCCCGCCTGGCTGACCCCTCAATCTCTGCAAGACCAGCCTAGGTGTGCCCTCTCCTGAGGAGGCTCTCCCGCCCCTAGCCCCACCATCACCTGGGCTGGGCACCCCTCACTGCTTCTGCAGCATTCAGACGTGCAGGGCAGCCCCCTGCCTCCTTGACCAACTCCCACCCGATCCCTCCCATTCCCACCACCCTTCCAGCTTTCCTTGGCTCCTGGGCCGTCCTTGGTTTGTGAGGCAGCATCACTCCAGTCTCTACCTCTGTCTTCACATGGTCTTCTCCATGTGTCTTTGTATCCCAAACCTGCCCCTCCTTCCTTTTGTAAAAACATTTGTCATTGGATTTCAGCTCCCCCCTAAATCCAGGATCTTCCCTTAAGACCCTTAGCTAATTACATCAGCAAAAACCCTATTTCTAAGTAAGATCATTCATGGGTTTGGGGGGTTGAGACATGGATGTCTGTCTGGGAGCCAGAGTCCGTCCCACCACACACCCTTTCTGTGCTTGGAACCGTCTTTCCCGGGCAGCCCAGTTGTCACGTCTGCAGAGCCCTGTGCAGCCCCCCTGGCAGGCCCAGCCTTCGCTCTTTTCCTACCACTGACTTCATCAGACCGATTAGTGGGGAGGGAGGTGCACCTTACCTCTCTTTGTGTCCCAGTGCAGTCCCCAAGTGACAAAGTGAGTGTGTGTGTGAGTGAATGAGGGCATGACTCGGTGACTTGTCATAGTCGTCCCTTGCAAGGTGGAACTGCCTCAGAATATAGGAGGTGTCTGGGACCCTTGTGTGGCAGTGATGACCGTTGGATACGCCCTCAGAAAATGAATGAACTCTGAACTTTCACAGCCTCCATGTAGAGGGCTGGGGTGCAGGAGCCAAGTGGGCCTAGAAAGGGACTCAGGCTGACTCCCTGGACAAGGAGGAGGGGCAATGGGGGACACAGGTGCAGCAGCCTCTCCCTTGCCCACACAGACATCCAGTACCAGGAGAACTTCTATGCATGGAGTGCGCCAGGGGTCGGCAGGTTCGTGACCTCCATGGCTGCCTCAGGGTTTGCCTACCTCACCCTGCTCTTCCTCGTTGAGACAGACCTGCTGTGGAGGCTGAAGACCTGCATCTGTGCCTTCCGGAGGAGGCGGCAGCTGGTGAGTGACTCCTGCAGTTCTGTACTGGGCAGGTCTCCCACGAAGGCCAGGCTTCCTCAGGTCAGCACACAGGGAGGGCCTAGCACCCAGCAATGGCCAGAGTGTAAGTGCAGCACAGGGCTCGCAGCCTGGGAGGGGGTTGTAGTCCTCCTGGGGCCTTGGGGGCCTTGGTCTCAGCAGAGGCAGTGCTACCTGGCATCGTCGTGTTTGTCACGTACATCCCATTCCACAAACAAAAACTGCTGAGTCCAGTCCTGGCTTCTGTGACTCAGTGGATTGAGTGCTGGCGTGGGAACCTAAAGCTCACCAGTTCGATTCCTAGTGAGGGCACATGCCTGGTTTGTGGGCCAGGTCCCCAGTAGGGGGCGCATGAGAGGCAGCCTCACATTGATGTTTCTCTCCCTCTCTTTCTCCCTCTCTTCCCCTCTCTCTAAAAATAAATCAAATATTTCAAAAAATAAAAAACCCCTGTTGAGACCACACTGGATGTACAGATTAACCCAGGGCATATTGGCTTCTCTAAAATATTAAGACTTCTCTAAGAATAGGAGTTTCTATACACATATTAAAATCTCACATCCCCTTAAGAAGTACAGATTGGTAGTTACAGAATAGCCATGGGAATGTAAAGTACAGCACAGGGAATAGAGCAGCCAAAGAACATCCGTGCATGGCCCGTGGGCATGAACAATGGTGGGGGGGACTGCTTGAGGGAGTAGCGGGGCTGGGGGGAGGGGGGCAAAGGGGGGAAATTGGGATAACTGTAATAACATAATCAATAAAATATAAGTAAAATCTCATACGCCTCAGTGGAGTTCCCTGATTTTCTCCATGAGTCTTGCACTGTTTTTGTTCCTCAGACAATCTGTGTCTGCTTGGTGCTAATTTCAACCCTTATGGCTCCCCCTCCCCCCAGCTCTCCCTGTGAAAGGCCTGAGCCTGCACACGTGGGCTAGACTGGGGGAGCCGTCTCAGAGACCTCAGCCCCTGCTTCCAGAGTAAAGGACCCCTTGGATGGGAGCTCACCTTTTTTGGTCTTTCTCGGAACAATTAGATGGAAATGTACACCCGGCCATCAGCACTTCCTGAGGACCAGGATGTGGTGGACGAAAGGAATCGAATCCTGGCCCCCAGCCTGGACTCCCCGCTGGACACGCCTCTGGTCATCAAGGAGCTCTGCAAGGTCAGGCTGCACTCCACAGGCCCCAGGTCTGCCCCCAACACCTGGCTGCTCAGAAGCTGGCTCCCTGACTCCCCATTGTGATTCTTCCCTGGAACCTCGCAGGTGTATGAGCAGCGGGCACCCCTCTTTGCCGTGGACAAGATCTCCCTTGCAGTCCAAAAAGGGGAGTGCTTCGGGCTGCTGGGTTTCAATGGAGCTGGGAAAACCACCACTTTCAAAATGCTGACCGGGGAGGAGACCATCACTTCTGGGGACGCCTTTGTCGGGGGCTACAGCATCAGCTCAGACATCGGGAAGGTGGGTGCTGCCAGGCAGGCGATAAGAGGGGCACCCTGAAGGCAGGGATGCGGCTCATCTCTGGCTCGGGAAGTAGACAGCAGGGTGAGGCAGTAACCTTGGGCAGAGCTAAGCCAGTGATGGGGAGGAGAGAAAGGACAGGGGATAAGGACCCCCTTGGCTGGAAGGGCCCAGGCCTGGGTGGAGGGCTGAGACTGGGCCCCTCCCAGAGAAGCCATTTCCCTGGACCTGATGTGGCTCAGCGCTCACAACACGCAGCCCTGCTCGGAGGAGCAGGCTCTCCCCCGTCTGTGCACAGAGATGTGCAATAACGACCCCTGGCTGTTCAGACCAGCCACCCCACCGAGAACCAAAAGCCAGATGAAACATCAATGGCAAGCCATGTTGGTAAAGACATGGAAGAGCACACAGGTGGTGCGGAACTCAGGCTGAAATCCCGGAGCCCTGAGAGACACAAAAGGCCACTGTGTTCTAGGTCATGGGCATGGCTTTAGGGGCCTTGCTGAGTGAGGAGGACAGAAACAAAGGGCCAGGGCCCCCAATAGTAAGGGTATAATAGGAGACTTTCCCCACATGGGGCTGAACCCCAAGGCTGCCCCTCAGGGTAAGGATGGGCCAGGCCAGCCTCCTGCTCCCATACCCCTGGAGGTTGCCTGCAAGGTTCCTTGTGTGCTGAGCAGAGCAGGCAAAGGAATGAAGAGCAGGTGCCGGGAGTGACCTCGTCTCCTGAACTGGCGGCAGGGACCAGACCGCAGCACACAGCCTCTCCAGAGGGAAGGCCTCTGTCCCAGGCCTCGAAGAACACCCTGAATAATATTGCCGGCCCCTGAGCAGTGCATGCTGAAACAAACAAACAAGGCGGTCCCTGCGACTGGAACCCACGGGCCTGGGGCCCTGCGAGGGAAACAAGCCACCACCACTTCGCATTCGCCATCGCCAGACCCGGGTTACAAAACAGCTGTGTTTACCGTGTTTACAGAAGTAAATGAGACTGAAAATACATGTAGGGAAAAGACAATTATATCTTATACTTAGAAAACAGAGGAAAGGGTGAGAAGTCCTAAATACGTTTAATCTGGGATGCAGGAGGAAAGGACAGAAATGAGGGAAAGATAATCACTGACAAGGTAATAGCTAAGAATTTTCCCAGATCAAGTAAACACAAATGCTGGAAGTCTAAGAACCCCAAGGAGGGTAAAGAAAAAAAAACCCATCTTTGGAATCCACAGACTTTTTAGGCTCACCTGTCCCCAGCCAGCTGCTGAAAGTAGGGCGAGATGACAGTGGCCATGTGGCACCCTGGCTCTGGTGGTATGGCCACCTGACCAGCGGATGCCCCATCCCAGAAGTGTTGCCACCGAGCCTCTCCGTCACTAAAGGGAGGAGAAAGAAAAGTCCTAGCACACGCTAGGTTTTTGCTAAACGTCTGATGAATGAGTGAGTGGATGATACCCCGGCAGACATTTGCATGTAGTGATTGATCACTTTGTATAATCAATACATTCTTATACCAACCTGCCCCCGCACTGCCCATAGTGGACAAGGCTCTGGCCCACCTCTGACCCCTCATCACGGGGCAGTGTGGCTACTTCTAGCCTCCCCGCACAGGCCAACCCACCTCCTGTGTCCCCACTGAAGTGCGACTTGGCAAGCTTTGGCTGCGGCCAGCGCCAGGGCCTGTGCACTGGCTGATGGACCACCCTGGACAGATCGGCTGAGAGAAACCCAGAGGAGCCTCCCTCTTACCTGTTACTTCCCTGGTTGTGTTCCAACCCCAGGTGCGACAGCGGATTGGCTACTGCCCCCAGTTTGACGCCCTGCTGGACCACATGACAGGCAGGGAGACGCTGGTCATGTACGCCCGGCTTCGAGGCATCCCCGAGCGCCATATCAGTGCCTGTGTGGAGAACACACTCCGGGGTCTGCTTCTGGAGCCACATGCCAACAAGCTTGTCCGGACTTACAGGTGCACCTGCGCCTCAGCCCCTCCCCCACCCTGTGACTCGACTCACAGGTCTTCCCAAGATGGAATCAGGGTCTCCCTTACCGTAGACAACCACACAGATTGGGAGCTGGAGCTCCCATTTGAGAGGGCTGACCTGTCAGTTCCCACCTCCACGAGGTAAGGCCAACCTCGGGCAATGTCAGGAACCCCCCTTAAGTGCAGATAGATGGTGTTACTGCTCCATGTGGGGGCAGGGACTGACCCCGCAGGCACAGCTTGTGCTGGGGCCTCCAGCTCTCTGAGGTGGAGGGTTTCCAGGCACACTCCCTCATTCTTCTTCACCCGGGGTGCTCTACGGTCACTGGGCCTGTCATCTGTTGGGACCTGGGTATGTCATGCTAATAATCAGCTTTGCCCCCTCCTGCCCCTCCTCTGCCCCCAGCGGTGGCAACAAGCGGAAGCTAAGCACTGGCATCGCCCTGCTTGGAGAGCCTACAGTCATCTTCCTGGATGAGCCGTCCACTGGCATGGACCCTGTGGCTCGGCGCCTACTCTGGGACACCGTGGCAAGGGCACGTGAATCTGGCAAGGCCATTGTCATCACCTCCCATAGGTAGAGCCGGGGTCTCTGTGGATCAATAGATGAGCCCGGATGGGGATGGTGGAAGGGATGCGCTGGGAGGGGCTCAGTGGAGACAGACATGATATCAGCTGGTACAGAATCTATGAAGTGAATGCCCAGGGTGTAGTATGTGGGCCATATTCTGATCATGGGAATCAGGAACAGTCTGATCTGGTGTTGAGACCTTCCTGTCTGCACATGGAAGGTGAGTAACAGCATACCCCAGCCCCGTGTCAGGTCTGTACCCTCTCTCCCCAGCATGGAGGAATGTGAGGCCTTGTGCACCAGGCTGGCCATCATGGTGCAGGGTCAGTTCAAGTGCCTGGGCAGCCCACAGCACCTCAAGAGCAAGTTTGGCAGCGGCTACTCCCTGCGGGCCAAGGTCAGGAGCGATGGGCAGCACGAGGCACTGCAGGAATTCAAGGCATTTGTGGACCTGACCTTCCCAGGTGTGTGACACTGCACAGAGGGCATCTGAGCCTTGCTACCCGGTCCCACATTCCTGACCCCTATGAAGAGGGCTGCAGTTCTGTGGGCCCAGGCCACCCTCCCCTGCCCTTCAACTCAGTTCTCATGAGGACATGGTCTCTCCCTTGTTCAGGCAGCATCCTGGAAGATGAGCACCAAGGGATGGTCCATTACCACTTGCCTGGCGATGACCTCAGCTGGGCCAAGGTGAGCACGGGCCCCATGGGGCCTCAGCTGGGGCTGAGGAAGTTCCCTCCAGTGATCACTCCTTCTGTGGTGATTCCAGGCTCTTTCCAAGGAAGAATCCTTTGTAGTTTATGTTCTAACACTCGCCCTAATATCTACTAGGTTTGGGGGTTTTATACCTGAAATATTTGAGTTGGAAAAAAATTGGTGCAAAAGAGGAAACTGGCTCAGAGAGGGAACACAGCTTGCCTAAGGTCATACTCTGAGTTAAGAGTCAGGACGAAGCCCAGTCCCCTGCCTGCTCATAGAGCACAACCCCCCTCCTCCCTCTGGGATCTTAGCTCACCCTATAAGGCCAAATCCCTGTGTGAGCCCTAGAAGCTGGGCTGGGCAGGAGTGGGAACATCGAGGCTGTACCACCCCTTATGGCCAGAGTGAGTGACTCCCAGCCAGCCGAGAAGCGGGGCCCTGGTCTTGTTAACAGCAGCTTGTCTGCTTCCCAAAGGTCTTTGGTATCCTGGAGAAGGCCAAGGAGAAGTATGGAGTAGATGACTACTCTGTGAGCCAGATCTCACTGGAGCAAGTCTTCCTGAGCTTTGCCCACCTGCAGCCACCTGCCGAGGATGAGGGGCCATGAGGAGCCTGGCAGAGGTGGGGTGTGTGGAAGCACAGGTGGACGTCCTCTCCCTCCGAGTTCATCTTATCCTGCACCTTTAATTCTAATCACTGTTTTCTATGATGGATATGAAATTCAAGGCACAATATGGACTGTGCGTATTGGTGCCTTCACGCCAGGAATCAGCATGTGAACATCCATGTCTAAGGCGGTTGCCAAACCCCACTCCGAGAACTCAAGATCCCGGCCAAGGACGGATCCAGCAGTTTGTTCAGACAAGCTGCAGGGTCTCTGGGGAGAGCTGTCCAGGAAGAAGCCACCGCTGACCCAAGGAGCGACTTTCCCTATAAGCTTATGAGGAGAGTACTCAGTGACCTTTCCGTGTTGACACATGGCATGGAGCTTCTCTGGGTGTGAAGTGGGAAGCCGGAGGGACATCTGGCAGCAGGGCCCACCAGGCTCCCCAGAATGGACAGAAAGGTCACCTGTTGCCATCCATGAGGGGGATGCCAGCTGTGATTAGACACTGAAGTCTTGGCTTCCAGTATAGTCAGGGGCACCCTGAGCGTCCATGCTCCTCAGAGTGTGGGCACTGTGCCAGGCAGAGCTGACCCTTTGCCCGGTGCCATCCCACCAGCATCTTCCAGAGTCGGCCAGTGTGGGGAGGGAAAGCGGTCCTCTATTCCCGATCCTGGCCTCTGACAAGCCACCAGCCAGGAGGCCAGCTGGGGACTGAGCGGCCATCTGTGGAAGATGCACTGAACACATGGTGACTCAGTGTCCCGAATATACAGGCTGGAAGGGAACGTGACCACGGTCTGTAAGTCACACATCAGATGGGGTCCCAAGCCCAGTGACTCCCCCCTCCAGCCCCAACACAAGGCTTCTGTGTCAAGTTTCAGACAAACAAAAGCAAGAGCTCATTTTTCACAGTATGTAGTAAACTTACAGAACTCACTGTCATGGGTGAAAGAATCAGCCAAAAACACAAGTGCAAAATCAGGTTATGTGAACAGCTGACGGATATTTGTCTACAGTGAGGAGAGACAGGTGCAGGGTTGGCATAGGAGGGTGCAGACCTGGGCGGGCAGGAGGCCTCTGGCTCCAGGGCCACTCATGGGCTTTAAGCCATTTTCCAGAAGATTCTTCTTCAGCATCAGCTCCCTTTTTATTTATGTACTATTTATTTCTTAGTTTTCCAAATTTCCATGATTTGAATCTCTGTGCCTTTTACATTCCCTTAGAATTTATAGTTTCAGAAAAGACTTGTTTTCATCACTTTGGTTCACTTGGGTCAGTTTCAAATTTGCATTTTTGTCAGTTTCTCAAAGTTTATAAACACTGCAAATAGCTGCCAGTAGCTCTTTTATTCCCTTTAAAATTCTTCAAACTTTCATCATTTAGTTCCATGTTACAAAAAATAAACTTAGGGATGGTGGTGGTCTTAAATGTTGCCTGACAGAGAACACCTTCCTGGAGGTGGGCCTGAGGTTTGTTGCCAGGCCCTCCGGTCGCCATAGCGTTGGGCACTTTGAGTCTCGGGAGGAGGGCAGAGGCCAGCACCACGTGGCCGAGTGGCCATGCTTGACAGCCCTACTGCAGGGCTTCCTGGGCTGTTTTTAAGCCCTAAAGTTAGAAATTTGTCATTTTTCTCTTTTGCTGCCATTGAAAAAGAATGTGAGGAAACATGTTTTAGGACCGAAGCAACAGCATATGTGAGGTACACATATGAAATCAGATTGCATCAGTGCAGGGAGAGGTGGCCTTGTTGATGGGAGGTGAACTGGAGAGATTAGCGTGAAGGAGGCTCGGAGGATGAAAGTGGGGGCTGTCGTGCTCAGAGGTCCTTCTCAGGAAGATGATGGGGCCGCTGTGGAGAGGATGATGCAGGCGCAGCAGAGGTTGCAGCAGTGGGAAGCAGGAGGGCAGGCGCACAGCACAGTGGAGGAGAGTCCAGAAGACCATGTTAGTGGGAGGAGCCCAGGCTTGCACCCAAGCGTGGAGCTTAGGCAACTGCAGGAGGGACGTTTAGAAGGGACCGCAGGAGCAGCAGGAGGGGCACTGCCGTTAGGGTTCAGTGTGCCCCCAAGTCATCTGCGAGGCTGCTGGAAACAAAGCACAAAGCCGACTGTCCTAGAGGAGCAGGAGTGGGGCCGGAGAAACCACATGCACATCCTGCCATAGCTGGTTTGAGCTGTGGTCACTCTGAGCCCAGTGGAGGGGTGTGGAAAGGAGCTGTGGACCACAACCACCCCCACCACCCTCCCCAGCGTAAGAGTCAGCCTGTGTCATACAGCCTCCCATTCCTACCTCATTCTCCTCTAGACCTTCAGGCCCAGGTGGTCCCTAGAGATGCTGGTCCCAAACAACTGTCACATCTGACAGGCACAGCCCTCCATAGGGACTCTACTTTTGCCCTGCCCCCAGCAGCAGTTAGGAGACCCAGGGGACAAGGTCGTGCCTGCCCTGACCTGCATGGCCTGGTCAAGGGCTCTCCAAGGGCTGACACCCTGCCAGTGCTGAGAGCAAGGCCTAGGAAAGTCCTGCCCAGTGCAATGGTGTGGCTCAACTGAAATAGTGGGCATAGGAATTGCCCTTCAGCCTGAGAGCTGCACCCAGGACTTGCTGGAGAGGGCTCCGGCAAGAGAGAAGAGCAGTCATGTGGGGAGGGTGGGGAGACCCTACTTGGGGGCAGCACTGAGGCCAAGCCTCTCCACTGCCTTCAGTGTGGGGAAGGACTGCCTGGCAGTAGGTCACAGGTCCAGGGGATCCCACCCCCCAGGCCACAAGAACAGCTCCTGCAGAATAAAGGCTGCGGCAGGTTTGCTGAGCACATCAGGAAACCCCAGATTGCAGTGGTTTAGAAAAGACAGGTGTTTATTGCTCTGCCAAGTACAAAGTTCGGAGAAGGCAGTCCAGACCTTCTGTCACCATCAAGGTCTCAGGGAGTCATACCCGCTCTGCCTGCTCCATCCAGATGCAGGCTTCCCTCCTCAAGGTCACCTCTCAGAGTCCAAGGGCTGCTGAGGCTTCCAGATGGCATCATCAGAAAGCAGGAGAGGAGCAAGACAGCACAGCTCTTGGCGGCTGTGAGACACTTCTGCACCCACACCACTGCCCAGATTGCAGCACACGGCGGCACGAGACGCAGGGAGCTGGGGCACTCAGATAAAACCCAGACACCAGGACACAACCGCAGTCTCTGCCATGATTGCAGCAGGCAGTGGCATTCTCAAGGTGATCCCTTTCTGTTTGCCCTTGTTGTCCGCCTGAGCTGACGAGACCTCACCTCATCCTGCAAGCCCCAGAGACCCCCACAGACCCACATAAGTGGCCATACCCCAGGATCTGCCCCCAACCCCCATCCCCCACAGAGGGCCCTAGCCCTTTGGTTGCAGGGACTCAGAAAAGCAAAACGAACTGGAGAGTTTCTTTTTTGTCTTTTTCTTTCTTTTTTTATTACAGAGAGGGGGGAGGAGGGAGAGAGAGAGAGAGAGGGAGGGAGAGAGAGGGAGGGAGAGAGGGAGAAAGGGGAGCATTGATGTGAGAGAAAAATATGGATGGGTTGCCTCTCACACCTGCTCCAACTGGGGACCCAACCCACAACCACCCACAACCTGGGCACGTGCCCTGACCTGGAATCAAACCCGAGACCTTTCAGTCTGGCCAGGGATGGCCAGTTTCTTGCTGAGCAAATTTGAACCCCAGATCTCTAGTCCAGGACACCAAGGGAAGCCAAGGTCACCTGAGTCCCAGGGACTTCTGGCCTGGTCTCACAAAGCAGCAGACAAGACTGAGTGAGCCAAGGCCAGCACCCAGAGGGAAGGGGAGACTGGAAGGAAGGTCCAAGGGTGGCCACAAGCTGTCTGGGATGAGGGAGAGAATGTTCCAAAAGGCTGGCCTAAGGCCAAACCACCAACGGGGGCAACTGATTCCCGCTGCTCCATCTGGGTGACACCCCATTCCAGCTGCTGCTCAGCTCACCTCTGGGGCCCAGCATGACACTCTCAGCATAAACTGAACAGGCCCTCTGGGACCCCCACCCCCACACACATGGGTCAGTGTGAAGGTGAAAGCCACCAACACTCATCTAGAGCCTTCCCACTGCACTGAGGGACAGAGCTTCACCTGCAGACAGAGGGACAGGCGTTCCTAGGTAGACACACCTAGGCTGTACCTGGACCCAGAGAGGCTGCACTCCATCCACTCCTGCATTGCAGAGACAGTCCACAGATACTGAGCGGTACCCCCAACACCAAAGTTAGAGTTAGACAGCTCACCCCACCCCACAGCTGAGACCAGCAGGCCAAGTGTGTGATGTTCCACCCTCCAGACACAAGGCTCCATTTCCTGAATTCTGGCTCAGGCCTGACCCCAAACTTCAGAGTGTTCAAGTTCCTGAAGCCCATTCCCCTTCCCCGACAGAGGGCAGGGCACTCTGGGAACCCTGTGAGGGGGGTTCAGAGTGGGTGGGCCTGGAGGCTGCCACAGAAGCAGCCATAAGGCAGAGGTCCAGGCCCCCAGGGAGAGTCAGGCAGCCAGGAGGCAGGATAATGCTGGGCCCTGGAGTGCCACCCCCACCTGATGGGCCAACATGGTCTGGGCGTCAAGCAGGCAGGGGAAGTGGCTGAAGCTGTGGGGCCAGGCCTTCCTTCCGCAACACACGCTGCCCAAGCCCCACTCCTGGGGCCTGGCCCACAACCCATAGGTGCTGGCTTCAGATGCCTCTGAGGTTGGAGAAGCTCCCAGTTGACTGGCTACATAAGGCACAAGGGAAGGGGCGGGGTCTGGGAGACAGGCCAGGACAGCTCAGCCCCAGTCAATAGCTCTGCACCCAAGGCTTTCCCAGGGCTGCAGCACACTATTCACCTGCTCTGCATCCAGCTGTCGCCAGGCCCCATCCTGTTGCCTGTGCCCGCCCGAAGGCAGACAGCTCAGGAGTCACTATCTTTGAGCTTCCTTTGAAAGCTCTGGGGGCAGAAACAAACAGGGGCTTTAGGAACTAAAACTAGCACAGACACACAAACCCACTGCTCAGCCAACCTGGCCCCGAAGCCCCTGCAGAGGGCAGCCTGCCACACTTCCTGGGAGAGTCCAGAGGTGTTTGATGCAGGCGTAGATGGGAGGGGGACACCTAGGAGATGGCCCAGGACCTGATGCCCCACACCTTGGAGGCACTAAATGGGGAGGCCTCACTACAACTCCAGACCCTCATTGGCCAGCCGGCCCTTTCGGACCCAGCCTGGCCACCCAGTTCCAGCCAGCACGAGCTGGGCTCCTTCATGGGCTGCGGGCACCCACCCCCACAGACAGGAGCCAGGCTTTGGTGACCCACCTCTTCTAAGGCCTCCCCCAAAGTCACTAAGTTATCACAACCTCCTGACCCTACCCGAACCCCTCTTCCACCTGGCTGGGCCATATGTGCACTGAGCACAGACTGCTAGCAGTGAGAAGAGCTTCCTGACGTGGCTTACAAGGAGTCGAAATGCCTGCTCAGAGTTCCTGGGGAGCCCACATGACCTCCAGCGCAACCCTAGCTATCTCTGACCCCTTTGGTGTGCGGGATCACCAGCCTCCAAGGGCAGACACTGCAGAGGTTATCAGGCCCACAGAGGAAGAAGGAATAGGGAACATTCTACTTTGACATGACGATGCTCTCAAAATGAGAGTAGCCCCACACCGTCAACAGATGGCCCTCAGCACTGGGTGGAAAGGGAGGGGGGCTCAGGACACTGGCCAGAGCCCACAGGATACCTATGGGCTCTGCCAAAAGCCCTGTCCACAGGAGCCCTGCCCCACCCCCTCTATCAGATCTGGACCGAAGACCTCCTGAGGTCTCCAAAAGCCCCTGCTCCCACCCCTCAGTCCCCATGGCTGCAGCAGGTTTGCCTCAGGGGCTGGGAAGGGGAGAAGGCCAGGAGCCTCCAGTTTTATTTTCTCATGTTTCTTTCAAACACATTCTGCTGATCCCCCAAATGGCAAAAGCCAAGATGCTTAAATGTTGAAGCTCACAGCTGATAACCAAAGTGAATAATATTTAGGAACAAATTTGATTAAATTCATAAGTGAATAAATTAGCTTTTAGATTTTACATAAAATGTGTTATACAATACAACATATAATGTATTATAGAGTTGTACAGCTGAAGCCTATATAATTTTATTAACCAATGTCACCCCAATAAATTCAATAAAAGGTACTAATTTTTTAAAAAAGAAAAAAGAGTGTGTTAAAATTTATATACATACCAAATTATATTACTTTAGAGCATTAAAAAAAGCAGAGGAGGCTGTCAGTCCAGCAGAGGAGACTGGTTATTTCCCCACCCTCCTCTCTTCATGGTAAGGACACTGGCCTGACCCCTCCCAACAAGGGTTTGAGTGCTGCCCGGGGCAAATGCTTTGGATTCAGGGCCCTTCAAGCACCCTCTGATAGTTGGCCCAGGATGTCTGGGGCTCCAACATGCTGCCAGAGCCTTCTCACAGATATCCATGTGCTGCGGGCTTGGACCACCAAAGCCACACCATCCCCAGTGCCAACCCTCTTAGCCTCTTCACTGCTGCAGAACCAAGGCTGCCCTTCTGTTCCACTTACTCCTCCATGCCTGGCCTTGGCAGATGTGACAGTCATACAGAGAACTTAACTTGCTCTAAAAGTCCCACAATGCCTGCCATCAAGTCTAAATCCAAAGGGAGGACCAAACCTAGTGTGACTTAGCCTGCTGACTGTCACTCCCCTCCCCTCAACCAGGTGGTGCCTCAGTGGAAGAGAACCAGGGGGCCGGCTATTCTTCCCAGACCTCATTTGTCCTGGACTCCTCAGATACCCTTCAGCACAGGGTGAGGTGGTAGGGGCACATTTGACATCGCTGGGACGGGCCAAAGGGACTGGAGAAGGGAAAGGAGTTACCATCATTGGCTGGGAACACCAAATGGAACAGAGCCATGACTTGCAGAGCGCACCCACAGCACCATCCATCCACCTGAGTCACTAAGCCTGTCTTTTCCACTGACATCTTATCTGTCTTCAAATCGCATTGGTTCCTTCCCCCAAATACAGCACCTCGGATCTCTCCTCTTCTCTTCCTTTGCTGAACCTACTTGTACAGACAACGTCTGAGGTTGGGTGTACATTCCTTCCTCCCACTATAATCACGGAGCAAGGGCTGCTTACCTGATACGGGGTGGGGTTTGGGAATTGGAGAGGATGGAGGGGAGGGGACGTATGCAGTAGGCACAGAGGTGAACACAACCCAAAAACCTGTCCCTCTCAGCGCTGAGATTTACTCTGACAGCCTGCTGGCTGGCTAGGAGCCTCTACATTCTCATCCCTACTTCTGCCTTTTCCAGAAGGTTCTGACAGTGCCTCCCAGCCTACACCATCCACTGACGATGGGGGGAGGAATGAAGCCTCGGCCAGTATGTTGTACTTCTTCCACGTCCCCCGCCCCTCACCAGCACCGCTGAACTCCACCTTCCTAGCCCCAGCCTGCAAGCTTCCCTTCGCTTCTTCCAAGGAGTCTCCGCGCCTTTGCATCTGCTGTTCCCTCGGCCGGCGTGCCCTTCCATTCTGTTCTCAACTGCAGTCACCTCCTCAGAAACGTCTTTACTTCTGCACCTGACTTCCACCTTGCCTTTCGCTCTCCGTTCTGGACGCAATGCCTCCTGTCTTGTGCACTCCGCCAGTGCAGGAGCCGCATCATCTACACGGTCAACCCCCACACCACGCGCGATTTTTTAAAATCCTCCCCGGAGGATAAGTTCATTGATTCTAGAGGGAGGAAAGGAGGAAGGGAGGAGGGAGATGGGAGGGAGGCAGTGAAAGGGAGGCGAAGGGAGAGGGAGAGGTCCTGGGTTGCGTTAACCCCATCGGCGCCGGCCCATCATCTTGACCAAGTAGCGCGGCCCTCTGACCCTAACAAGCATCTTATCTGTAGGCCCCACGAAGTGTGCGGCCAGCCCGGGGCGGCCCAAGACACCACTCCAGAGAGGGTGACGGAGTAAGTACCCCCGCCACGGCGCCCCACAAACGGCCCTGGCCCTTTAACACTCTGAGCGCTCGCGTCCATTGGCTAGGGCGCTGACGTCATCGCTGCTCGCCGAACGGCTGCGTCTTCCCGCTCCCTAACCCTGACGACTGAGCGGCGCCGACCTCAGCGGCTGAGGAGAGCGGGAGGAGGTCGCGGTGGCGGGAAGATGTAAGTGAGGGAATCCGACCCCATCCGAGCTTCGGGAGGCGCTCTACGGAACTGGATGGGCGCATGGTAGGGCTGGCGCGCTCTCCGGCCCTGCGGTGAGGGCGGCGGCCTGGTTGCGCAGCGCGGGAACTAAGAAGAAAGAGTGTGGCCCGGGGTGGGCAGAGTGGGAGTATCCGAAGCCTCGGCCCGGAAGTAGTCGGGGCTGCAGCGGGCGGAAGGGTGGCCTCGCTTCGTCCGCTGTGCGGCAGACCCAGCTAGGCCCGCGGAACTTGGAACAGCCGTGAGCGCGGCCCCTTCCTTCAGGACCCTCTCTCCGGGCTGGAGACCCAGGCCTGCAACCCGGGGCCCTGCCCTGGAAGCGCTCGCGGTCCGGCGCCTGGACTGGGGAGTTGTGAGTGGACGGGGACGGCGAGGTTGCGTGCGGGGCCTGTGCCTCTGTGGGTGCAGAGTTGCTTTGTGGGATACCCTGGAAGACTGACCAATCCTCCCCTCGGGGCCATTAATTCAAAACATTAACTTCACGAACGTTTACTGGGCTCCTGTGTGCCGCACTCGGTGCTAGCTAGCCCGTGGGTATACGATCACTGAGATCATGGAGTTCAGTTTGACGGGTCACCCCAGGAGGGAAGGGTAAAGGCGAGGAGACTTGGCTTTTTCTGTCTTTGTTATTTTTGCATGAATTGTGCCTAAAATGTACTTTTAAATGGGGAAGGTGCTCTGAAGATTTGAGCTGAACGCCATCTACTCGAGATTTAACTAATTGTTTTCTCCTCTCTCTGGCTGTTGGACGCGCACTTTCCGGAGGATGGGGGAGGTAACCAAGGTCCTGTGCTGTTACCTGAACTTGTGTGAGCAGAGAACCTCAACCTTTGCTTTTTAGCATTCGGCCACACCCAACAAAGCGTTTGTTTATTCTCTGATTTTTAATTTTTAGTGTTGAATAACTGTTGGTGCTTCTTTTCACAAAGTACTGTCAGGGAGATCTTTAGAACTGGGGTTGGGGTCCAGGAATCTGCACTCTAGGTCAATAAGGTAGCCATTGGCCACATAGGGCTATTTAACACTTGAAATACATCTAGCCCAATTTGAGGTGTTTGAAAGACTTAGTGGGGGGGGGTAAATATTTTACTCATCAGTTTTATACTGATTGTTGAAAAGATAATACTTAGGATGTAATGTGTTAAATACATTACTAAAAGTTACTTCATTGTTAACTTCTACTTTCTGAAATGTGGCTACTAGAAAATTTTAGGGTATGTTTGGAGCTCGGACTCTGAATTGGGCAGTGTTGCTCCTGGTGATCCTGATGGGGGCTGTCCAGAGACCTCTTGTTGAGCATTCCGGGATAGATGACTGGGTACAAGAGTATGTGGGAAAAGACCTCTAAACATGGAGAAATAGCCTTTTCTTGTAACAGGAGCACATGTTTACTGAGCCTTATCTAGGTGCCAAGACTTTCATGGGTTAATTTGATTGATGTCCTTGTTAACTATGAGGGATAGGAACTATAATTGTCACCATAATACCGGTGAGAAATTGAGGTTAAGAAAGGTTAAGTGGCTTATCCAAGGTCCCATAGCAAAGCTAACTCCCGCACACTGACTCCAGAGTCTTAACCATGATCAGTGGTTGTCCAAGATGCTAAACTTATCCAGTATTGCCAGCTTGGTGTCTATAATACCTTGTTTTAAGGCAAAACATCTTAAAGGTTTTATAGCCCTGGGAAACAGGAGCAAGGGTGATATTCTGCTCTCTTCCACTCTGATTTGGTTGTCCAGGGCCAAGCAGTCTTTCTTGAGCCAGGACATTGTTTGCATTTTGCGCACCTCCACACACATGGAAACAGAATCCCAATTGGTGTGCTGTGTCCAGGTTATTTACAGGCTATCAGAAAAGGTGAGACATAAGTAGTTAAGACTAACCTCTTGAGATCTGCTTTTAATTCAAGCAAATTGTATAAAACCTCACTGAAATTACTTAGGCAGTAGTCCCCAGAAAACAGGGCACATAATGAATTAGTAGTTTGTTCCTGAGTAATATTTTCTAATGACTGCTTATTGAGCACATGCTGCAGCCCAAGCACTTTGCTAAACCATTACCTGCAGTATTTCAGCCATTTCCAATGTCTACTTCCCACCCTATCCCCCAGCATTTTATTTTTGAAAGAATATAAATATACAGAAAAGTTGAAAGAATTGTACAGTGAATACTCACATTACTACCACCTAGATTTTATAAGTCACATTTTTGCTTTATCTTGTATGTAGGCCCACCCATCCATCTTATTTTTTCTTGTATTTCAGAGTAATTTGAGTGTTTTGGTATACTTCCCCAGTAACATGGCCATATGCATATCATTAACTAAAGTCCAGTATTTAAGGAAATGACTACTTTTTAATATACTTTGCTGCTTTTAAAATGTTCATATGAGATATTTTTATCTGTTTATGGTTGGGTAGTAAACATTTGATGCTGGTACCAGTCACTTTTGTAGTAGTTTTTGCTTCTTTTAATATATCGTCAAAGTATCCTACTAGGAAATTACAGCAGTAAAACAAGATCTAAACCTATCAGGACAGCCACATTTATTTTGTTTTTTCTCTGTTCTGCATGCACGTGCTGCTGTAGTATTTCTAAGGGACCATAGAGGGCTCAGCATATTTATAAGTGAAAAATGGGTACTATGCCACCTGTAAAATAACAATGACAAGCACCACCATCATTTCCTTAAGAAAAAGACAAGCTGAGACGAGTCTACTGTGTGTCCTGTGGAGACGGTATCCTCCCTGAGGAAATGGTGAAGATCCCTGAGTGTTCCTGGCTTTGTGGACACTCGCTCGCTGCTGTGACCCTTGTCGCCATCTCATCTGCTCAGCTTTTGCGTATAAAGTGGCTTTGTTGCCTTGCTAATTTGTTCATTCTGTAAATCTTTTTATCTTGTTATTAGGCTGCACTTTGGCGTAAATTGCAATCGATTAGGGATTGTTTCTCAGACTCAAGTTAGAAGTGAGAGTTCAGATAAGTGAGGCCACCATTGCTGCTTTGAACACCTCAGAAGGGGAGAATGGATTTATCAGGAGTGAAAAAGAAGAGCTTGCTAGGAGTCAAGGAAAATAATAAAAAGTCCAGCACTAGGTAATCCTTCTGTCAGATTCTTCTAGTGCTACTTTGGGGATACTTGTTGCTAGGGACCCTCAGAAAGGGGAAGATTGGAAATGTCTTATGTTCTGCAGTGAAAGTGTCCCAAGCCACAGATCACAGATCATTTTGCTCTGTGATGGTCTGGGATTTCTGTAGCTACTTGAATCCTCTTTTTTGGGTTGTGCTATTGTTTCAGGGTTCAGTCAAAGAGGCATGTGATCTCATACTCTTCCTTACCGTCCAGGGCTCCTTCTCCTTCCAAACGCAAAGACCGCTCTGATGAGAAGTCCAAGGATCGCTCTAAAGATAAAGGGGTCACCAAGGAGTCGAGCGAGAAGGATCGTGGCAGGGATAAAACTCGCAAGAGGCGCAGCGCTTCCAGTGGTAGCAGCAGCACCAGGTGGGGCTGGCAGGGTAGAGTGTTGAGGCTTCACGTCCCTTTTGCAGAGCGCAGAGAGTGCTCTGTCTTCTTAATTATGTATGAAGGAAACACTCAGATTGTTAATCAGGATTCTAATTGTGGCAGAGGGGTTTGGGGTTTGCTGTGGTTATATATAGAAGCTGGTGTTTGTGTTGTTTCTTTCCTTGAGATGTTGAGGAATGGGACATCTTGGGGTATATTTTTCTCTAAAATACTTCTTATTCAGAATTGTATTCGGATTGCCATAGGTCAGAGCTTGTTTGTTCTTCCATTGAAAACCAGTCTCAGTCAGTCAGTCAGTAGTCACCTTTCAAGCTGAGTTGGTGGCTCTGCCTTGCCAGGCTCCTCTCTACCGTTCAGTAGGCAGTGCTTCTGTGTCGGCAGGAAGCAGCTCATTCTTCCTTTCCTGTCATGCATGATGCGAGTGCTGTTTTCTTTCCTTACCTAGAGCTTTTTCTTGAGGGTGTGGTGGTAAATGTTTCCCCACTGAGGCAAGTAGTGCCACTCGGAAATATGAGGACGGCTGTTTTCTCTTGGGAGCATGTGCAAGCTTGTCTGTGCTGTGAAGAAATGCTGCTCCCACCTGTTGTCTGTGACCCCTTCCATCTCACCCGCAGGTCTCGGTCCAGCTCTACCTCCAGCTCGGGCTCCAGCACCAGCACTGGCTCGAGCAGCGGCTCTAGCTCCTCGTCTGCATCAAGCCGCTCGGGAAGTTCAAGCACATCCCGCAGCTCCAGCTCCAGCAGCTCCTCCGGCTCTCCAAGTCCTTCTCGGCGTAGACATGATAATAGGCGGCGTTCCCGCTCCAAGTAAGTTCCCCTCCAGCACTGCTTCTCACCAAAACTTGTGAATTGTCTGTGAACTTCAGTTGACAAATTGGTGTCTATAAAGTTGATGTAGTTATTATAAAAGTAGACCAAAAAAGGAATCTCTGTGTCCTGATAGTATTTCTGAGTCAGGACTAATATGCATGAAGCAGTAGGAAAGGCTTCCTAAGAGAAAACTCATACTCACAGTTAATATCCCCCACTTAAACAAACAAACAAACTTGACAGAAATTAATTGTTTTTGGTGTGTATGTGATTTGTTTTGTTTTTATCTATCAGATCCAAACCACCCAAAAGAGATGAAAAGGAAAGGAAAAGGCGGAGCCCTTCCCCTAAACCCACCAAAGTACACATTGGGAGACTTACCAGGAATGTGACCAAGGTGAGGAGTCCCAGATTTCTCCAGTGGACCAGGTGATGGTGTCTTTGGATGTAGCTTTTTGGAGGACTTACTTGATGATACATGATTCGAGTAGTGCACTGATTAATTCCTTTTAATGTAGTACACATGTGTGTCTAGGAGATTTACCCCCAAATGCCAAAGTTGTAGTTATGTGGCGAGTGCTCTTTGACGCTTACAAGTGACTGGTACTAAAGCATAAGAGTGACCCTTCTTTCTCTTTAGGATCACATCATGGAGATATTCTCCACCTATGGGAAAATTAAAATGATTGACATGCCTGTAGAAAGAATGCACCCCCATCTATCTAAAGGCTATGCGTATGTGGAGTTTGAGAATCCAGATGAAGCCGAGAAGGCGCTGAAGCACATGGATGGAGGTGGGTGGCCCTGCCAGCACTCCTCTATACTCCCTTTGTCCCCTATCCAAGACCAGGTACCAACCATATGTCAGGACGCTTTTTTAAAAGATTTTATTTCTTTTTATTTTTAGAGGAGAAAGAGAAAGAAACATCAATGTGTAATTGCCTCTCATGCGCCCCCTACTGGGGATGTGGCCCACACACAGGCATGTGCACTGACTTGGAATCGAACCAGTGATCTCTTGCTTCTCAGGCCAGAATTCAGTCCAATGATTCATACCAGCCACACATGTAGCAACCTTTAGAATGGATTTCCAACCTGGCTACACATCAAAATCTCCTTGAGGCTCATTCAGGATTGTAATTATTCAGTGGGTGTGTGTTTACCAAAAACATGCTTTATGGATCCCGCTGCCCCCGCCCCCACCACCCCCACCTTCAGCCCCCAGCCCTGGCTGGGGTGGCTCGGGGGATTGAGTGCCAGCCTGTGAACCAAGGGATTGCTGGTTCTATTCCCGGTCAGGGCACATGCGCTGGGAGCATATGGGAGGCAGCCAATTGATGTATCTCCCACACATTGTTGTATCTCTCCCTCACTTTCTCCCTCCCTTCCTCTCTCTAAAAATAAATAAAATCCTTTAAAAAAAACATTTCTTAAAAAAATTTCAGATATGAATATACTAGCATTTTAAGAATTTTCAGTCCTGGCTGGTGTGGTTCAGTAGATTGAGCATGGGCCTGTGAACTAATTGGTCGCCAGTTTGATTCCTGGTTGGGGCACATGCCTGGGTTACAGGCCAGGTCCCTGGTTAGGGGCATGCAGGAGGCAACCACACATTGATGTTTCTCTCCCTCTTTCCCTCCTTCCCTTCCCTTCTCTCTAAAAACAAATAAATCTTTTTTTTTCTCTTTTAAGAATTTTCAATCTGTTAAAAGTTTTAAGGATCAAATTTTTTTAACAAAGGATATTATGAATATAATGGAGCCATTTGGCTTTTATATGGGAATGTTTCCTTTAATCCTCTCTGAGAGTCAGTTTCTGTTTTTGCTGACATTTTAGCATTTTTAGGATTACTTTGCTGAATTCACAGATTTTACCTGTTTCCTAAAAAGCTGCTTATGGTGACATTTGTAGCTGTTTAGTATTGGGCAGAATGGTTTGAGTGTTTGTGAATAGTTTCAGGTAGTGATTTTTTTTTTCATATTGTAAGCAGTATTTTAGATTCATAGTTATTCTTTTAATTTTTATTGATTATTTTAGAAACATGACTTATGCATTCGTTGGTGGGTTTTTTTAATTGATTTGAGAGGAACATCAATTCTATTTATGCATTCATTGGTTGCTTCTTGTATTCTTTAATAGCTATTTTAATTTTACTTATTTTAGAGAGAGAAACATTACTATGCATTCATTGGTTTTGTTTTTTGTTGTTTTTATTGATTTGTGAGAAACATCAACTTACTCTGCTTATTTATGCATTCATTGGTTGTGGGGATCAAACCCACAACCTCAGCAAATCAGAACAATGCTCTAACCCAGTGAACCCGGCCAGGGCCAGATGACCAGTATTCATTTTGTCTTTAAGGCAGCATTTGAAGGAACATATAAGTTGTTCTTGCCCCAGCTCAGTGCTGCTGTAATCCAGGCACCCGGGGCCAAGAGCCAGGACTGCCCACAGTACTGTGTGGACTGCCAGGCTGAGTGGGGAGGAAATTTTGAGCACCCCAGAACCTCAGCATCTTCGAAGTCTTCGTTATGCACTTGATAACTCTGTTTCAATCTATTAATATCCATCTGAACTGTTCTAGGAAGTTTAGGATAAACTCCAGTTCATCACTATGAAACACGTGAGCTTTTGGCTTTGTTGAATCACATTTTTGTATTAGGAGTAGAGACTGTCAATCATGTTTGACAGAATCTGAGCACTTGCTAAAAATTTAGAAGACTTGGACACATTCCAGGTGTGCCCAATTATAAACATTGCACATTTTCTTGAGATTCTGGTGGGCTTGTGTGTGTCCGCATATTGTGCTATGCAGCATCAAATGGAGCAAGTCCACATTGTCTCCACAGGGAAAATGAAAAGGCCTGACCTTTACTCGCAGCTGGTCGGAAGGTAGATTCATCTCTGTTGTTTTATAACTGGTGCCATGAGTTCCCTAACTGGGGTGGGCTTTGGCAGTGATCCAGGGCCAGCTTAGGCTGCAGATACTTAAGCCTTTTGAGTCTCTTCTGAACACGTGCCCTCATGCCTCAGTTATCCCTTCAGTACCTTTGAAATTTCCTTGAACATAGGAGCTGAGAAGATCAAAGAGCCCTCTGCTCTTTGGGGAAACACAGGGGACTGTGCTTGGTCCCCAGAGCAGTCCCCAGCCTAAGGTTGGGGTGTAGGCTTCCCTGGGGTTCCTGGGTCTGCATATCAGTTTTCTTTGGTCTAGTTTCACTGAAGTCCTGCAGGCTTCTCTGGCATTCTTCCTGAGCTGCCTCTCTGGGACACTTTTCCAAACTCATAAGACAAACTTGACATCTTGTGAACCTCATCTCATTTTGTCCACCCGCCCTTGAGGTGTTCTTCCTCCTGAACTCCACATCTCAGGAGATCATGGCTTATCCAAAATCTGGTGCTGATCATCTTCCCTTCCCCACTTCCCCACCCGACCCGTCAACTAGTTCTGGTGATTTGACGTCCCATCCCTTGAAATGGGTTTTACCCTATCTCTGTTCTTGTGAACCTCTCTAATGGGTCTCCCTGCTCTTGCCTGTCTCCTTCCTGTTGTTCTTGAGAAGGAAGCTCAAGTGTTACTGCCACAATCCAGCTCGGCCGGGGCATAAGTCTTCCCCTCACTTTAGCAATCACTAACATGTTCTTTGGGTGTTGGCTTGGATGGCACTTTCTCTGAGAGGCAGTCCCAGTGCATCAAGGTTGGGGTGACTTGATCTTTTTTCAACAGGACAAATTGATGGCCAGGAAATCACTGCCACCGCTGTGCTGGCTCCCTGGCCTAGGCCACCCCCCAGGCGATTCAGCCCTCCTAGGAGAATGCTGCCACCACCTCCCATGTGGCGCCGGTCTCCCCCACGGATGAGGAGAAGGTGAGTCAGTTTGGAGTCTCACAGGGGATTTTCTGATTGGGGCTAGTTTGGGTTTGTTGTATTTACAACACAATGTGACAGTGATGGCTTTGGATCTTAATTCAGCCCCACATGGTCTCATGGGCACGCACGCCATGACGGCAGTGTTGGCATGGGGGGGCCTTCAGAGCTCATGTTCATTACAGCTGGGGAAAGGAAGAGAAGGGCAACTGCTGGAGTGAGGGACCAGCAGAAGGTGTAGCCCTGCTGGTTGTAGCAGAACTCCAGAACATCAGTTTCTTTTCCAAGGGTTCTATGTCAGTCCCATCCAAAGGGAGCTACCCTGACAGAGTGCTGAACCAGGAAAGTACAGAATTGTTCCAGGAAGAAGCCAGCCTTACCTCTGCGATCCACGATGTAGAGCTGCTTCCAGGGCATGTGCTTCAGTGTCTGATGTGTTTTTTCCTCTTCCCACAGGTCACGCTCCCCACGGCGCAGGTCCCCTGTACGTCGGCGATCCCGCTCCCCTGGCCGCCGCCGCCACCGGAGCCGCTCCAGCTCCAATTCCTCCCGATAAGCAAGCCACCGAAGCTCTGCCCCATAACTTATATCCCATCCAACTCAGTTCTGTCACTTTTCTAGCCGAAGGAGAGTCAGTAGGAAACAAATTCTCGCTCAGGGGCAGGCTTCAAAGGCAGCATTGAGACGTTTTCCTCTGAAGGCCAAGTTCAGCTGCAGAACTATTGTTGGGCTGGGGTTGTGCCTATGAAGATGCCCTCCAGTTTCCTGGCTAGAAAGTTCCCATGTTTCCAGTCCTGAGAGTCAGTTCAGTGGCTAAGCCAGCAGGAACAAGCAGGGTTCCAACTGGCAGTATCATCCCAGCCTGGGAGCACAATTTTTCATTCCGCTGATGACCTAGGGTCAGTCTAGTAGCCTGAGAATCTTTCAGGAAAGGGCATGCTTTTGTGCAGCTGCCGTTCAATTAACCTGGCCCTGCTCGAGTCCTGACCTCTAGGGTCAGACAGCCCATTAGTTGTTGTAAATGGTTCTGTTCTCATACACTCACACCCCACATCTCCTTTCTCTGAAATTGGTGAACAAGTTGAGAGCTGACTGCAGGGTCATCGTACCCCACCTCCACCCTCTTCGTGGTGGTCTTTGGGGTTACCTTGGGAACATGTACATTGCTTTTTTGGCTTTTATTGTACAGTCAGTACTATAAATTTTCTGTTTTGAGTTTTTTGTAACTTTGTAGCATTTTGTTGTGTAGAGTAAAAGGATTGTGTTGAATAAACCTAGGATGAGAATGCAGATCAAGTGTTGGGCTCACTGCCTCCTTCTGTCCTGGCCCTAAAGATCGCTATTGTGTGGGAACTAACATATGGCTGCCTAAGAGCTGTTTTTATTTCATTTCCAAAGTCACACCTCCAAAATCAACCAAGAGACTACCAAGTGTCCTGTTGCTCCTGCATGTAGACAAGTAGAAGAAAGATGTTTTACCACCTTTATTTTTCTCCTTAAAAATTGGTTTGTGCCATGAGGAAGACTTGGAAACACAGTGTTAAAGGTTTAAATCATCTAACATTGTGCTTGGTGGTTACTGTGCCCAGTGTTCAAAACAACAAAGACTAGGTGCCCTCTGGCTGGTGTGGCTCAGTGGACTGAGCACTGGCCTGCAAACCAAAGGATTGCTGGTTCAATTCCCAGTCAGGGCACATGCCTGGGTTGTAGGCCAGGTCCCCAGTAGGGGGCATGCAAAAGTCAAGCACACATTGTTCTTTTCTCCCTTTCTCTCTTCCCCTCTCTAAAAATAAAATTTTTTAAACAAAAAGACCTTGTCCTTTCAGGCAGTACAAAGACTGCCTATGCCTCCACCTCATTGCCCCTGCCTGGGTGGCTGACCACCTTTATTTGTTTCTTGGATATCTTTACAGTGTTTCTCCCTTCCCTTGAGGAGGTAGCAACTGTGGTCATGTCTGTAGTAACTGCCTTTTGCCATCTGCAGCAAGCGTGCTGATGTATGGGGCTTTCAGGGAAAGCTGATGGCTGATGTTCTGTTTAGTCACCTGGCTATGCTGGGCCCCATACCTGTCATTCAACTACCAGCCTCAGTTTCTTTTCCCACCACAGGCAGGAGGAAGAGCTCACACTTGCAGCACCTAGCCCCATCTGTGTTTCCTCAGGGATGGCAGAATTTGAGAAATAGCCCAGGTGTAAGCTTGCCACGGTTTCCAAAGTCACATATTACCCCTTAACTTCAAATGTCTCCAGGATTCTGCTCCATGACCTCTGTGATTTAGGGTGTGTGCAGTCACTCCCAGTTTCAACACTCCAGTTTGGGTAACTTGATCTTCACCTGGTTGGAAAAACATGGGAAGCTTGCCAACCTGTGGGCACAGCTGTGGGTGAGGGGATGAAGTGCGAGTCTGTCCTGAGCAAGTCGCCCACTGCCATAGCCCCAGCGTCCTCGGTGAAGCCCATTGCACTTGATAAGTGCCCACCTCCAGGAGGAGTGGTCAGAATTTGCACCAGGGTTGACCTTGTGGGAGTTGAGGCGGACCTTGGCCCGCAAGCCGAGCTGATGCTGAGGCAGGGGGCGTGGCCGTCTCCCTCCCGCCCCTACAAGGAGGCCCCACCCTGGCGCTGCAACCCGAACAGGTCCGGTCAAGATGGCGCTGGTGGCTGGAATGCGCGTCCCGGCGCGAGCTCTGTTCCGCCCTTGTGCGTGACCTCAGGCGGGCGGACTGGGTGGGGGCATTCTGAGGGTGGGCAGGGGTAGCGAACTAACGGGCCCCGCGCTGCCGTTTCTCAGGGACCTGGCTCCCGGGCGTGGCCCTCGGGCGAACGGAGTCGGCGGCCAGAGGTGGTGTAGGCGCACGAGGCTTTGGAAGTCAGCGGGTGCTGGTGGAACCTGACCCGGCCGCGGGTAAGCATACCCTCTGCCCTCGTGCTCTGGAGCACTGGCCTCCCACACACCGAGCCTCGCCCCACGTGAATCCGCCACGGATTGAGAGGTTCAGCGAAAGTGCCGACACCTGGCCAGGCAGAATTACCAAACATCCTGAGCGCACCTGTGCCGACTGCCTTGGACTAAGAAAGGCGAAATTAAATAATGCCCCATGGTACTGGCAACAGAGCGCGCTCTGTAATGCAATAAATTGTATTATTTGTTCTTCCTTAGACCTGGAATCCAGCCTCAGGTAAAAGCTATTGCATTTCCAAAGGCCACGAGAAAAAGCCCAGTTTTAAAGTCACTTTCTGTTGCTTTGACCGGTGTGGCTCAGATGGTTGGACGTGGGACTTGCGAAGCGAAAGGCCTTGGGTACTAATCCCCGTCAGGTCACATGCCGAGGTCGCCGGTTAGGTCCCCGGCTAGGGCGCGTGGGAGTGTGAACTGATTGATGTTTCTCTCCGTCCCTCCTTCCCTTCCCCTGTCTCTAAAAAATAAATAAATAAGATCTTTAAAGTCAGTTTCTGTTGAGTTCAGAACTTAATGGTCATCAATCTAAGTGTTAGTTTAAATGGGTTTTCCCATCAGTTCATTATGAAAATAAGAATGTTCGTTAAACCCTGTCTGGCGTAGTTCAGTGGATTGAGCGCAGGCCTGCGAACCATAGGATTGGGGTTTGATTCCCAGTCAGGGCACATGCCTGAATTGCAGGCCAGGTCTCCAGCAGGGGGCCCGCGAGAGGCAACCACACATTGATATTTCTCTCTCCCCCTCTCTCCCCCCTCCCCCCTTCCCTTCCCCTCTCTCTAAAAATAACCTGTTAAAAAAAAGAAAAGATCAGCTAATTTTTTAAAAACGTTCTAAAAGGCTGGGGGCTGTGAAGCTATTAAGCTGATGATTGAAAACAATTTGGAGTATTTTTAGAATAAAATATTTTATTTTTCTTAATACTCCAACGTGGCACAGAACCAAGCAGATATTTTACTAAAACCAGGAGCCACAAGTGGACTCACTCCTAAAACCACCACCACCACCACCGCTGCCGCCGCCACCCGTCAGAACACCTCTTAAAAATTCCCAAACAGGATAGAAAATGTAGGAAGGGCATTGTTGAAAGAGAAACCTGTGTTTTCTCTACCTGAAAGAACTCCAGAGCTGGGTGCTGAAAAAGCGTAAGGTCAGAAATGAGCAAAGTTTTAGATTTTAGGACTTTCTGTCATCATGACCTCCCGGCCGTAAGGCTTCAGCCTTTCAGGATGGTGCCCTGATGTGCACCGGGGAGAACCATCCTCTTCCGCCCAAACACACACAGGTCCCACACTGTTGCCCATGCCTGGCACGGTGTCAGGGCACCTCATTCCTTGGTTCAGTTTTCTTGTTTAGCCCCATTCTGGGTCGAGGCTGCCTGAGCCAGATTGGCGTCAAGCTAGGCCCAACTGCAAGTCCAGTATAAACCTGAGTTTCTAAAATGATCATTTCTGTGGCAAATTTGAATATATATGTGCAAAAACACATTTAAAAGTATTGGAATGGATGGTGGTAATGACTGCACAGCATTGTGAATATATACTTAACACCGCCGTATCTTACATTTAAAAAATGGTTTAGGCCCTGGCCAAGTATCTCAAGAGCGTCATCCCAGTATGCCAAGGTTGCCAGTTCCATCCCCAGTCAGAGCACATCCCAAAATCAACCAACAGCCCTGGCTGGTGTGGCTCAGTAGATTGAGTGCCGGCCTGCAGACCAAAGGGTTGCTGGTTTGATTCCCAATCAGGGCACATGCCTGGGTTGCAGGCCAGGTCCCCAGTAGGGAGAGTGTTAAGAGACAACTACACATTGGTGTTTCTCTCCATCTCTTTCTCCCTTCTTACCCCTCTCTCTAGAAATAAATAAAATAAAAAATCAACCAACAAATGCATAAATAGGTAGAACAACAAATCGATGTTTCTCTTCTCCCTCTCTAAAATTAATAAATTTTAAAAAATGTTTTAATGGTAAATTTTATGTTATACAAGTAAGTTTTTTAAAAGTATCATTGAGACAATTTTTTTTAACCAAAATGCTTTCCCACCCTGCCATGGAAGAACTCTCCAGCTTCGTTGGCTTGGTAGAAAGTCAAGTTTGGGGTCAGAAAGCCAGATCTGGTTTTGTCCTCACCGTCAGACCCAGTTAGCGTTCAGGAATCTTGATGCTTGAAGTAACGGAGTAAAAGTACTGTGAACATGTTTTTTTTATGTAAGTGCTGTTAGCGAAGCTGATTTTAGATTCCGTTCAACTAACCTTTATTTTAGTACTCATCGTGTGCCAGGGGTGCTGTTACTTAGCTCCGGTAACTGATTACTTAACTGTTTACCTCAGACACTGACTACCTCCAGTTCCACGTTCATGCAGTTCCTTTTTGTTGACTCATGGTAGCCTTCAGCCTCTTAACCTTTCCCCCAGTGTCCTCAATTCTGCCCGTCCAGGCTCCACTGATATCCAGGGTCACTTCTTAAACTTCCTTCCAAACTTCTGGAAGATTTCTTTTTTTTTTTAAAAGATTTTATTTACTTATTTTTAGAGAGAGGAGAAGGGAGGGAGATAGGGAGAGAAACATCAATATGTGAGATACGTGAATCAGTTGCTTCTCACGCTCAACCCGCTGAGCAAACCAGCCAGTGCCCTGCGTTTGTTTCTGTTTACTAGGTAGAGCTGCTTGTCTCCTAGGCTTGGTAGAGTGGCCTAATGTAGTAGTTGTCCTGTAGGGTCCAGTGGCACAGCCAAGCTAAAGTGTTCAAGGCGTGCCCACCATGTGGGCTGTGTACTCCCTCTTGTTGTAGCTGAGCCTTGATCGTTGTTGGCACATCCAAGGTCAGCCACTGACAGTGTTCTGTCCAGGGTCGTACAGCATACGCTGCAAAGAGATCTGCAGATGGCTGCTACTTGTACAGCACTTGGAGGTGCCTAGGTGAGACTAAGCTGTGAACCAAGGCCAGCTGCTGCTGGTGTTGGGCCTGGGGCTACTTAGCAAGAGGTACAAGACTTGGTCAAGACAGATGCTACTTGTTTGAGAGAATTTAAGAAAATCTGAAGCATGGACCAAGAACAGCCATTCGAATGGAAAAGCCACTGGAAGCAGCTTAGGTGGGCTCAGTTGTTGGGTGGGGCAGGACCTCAGGGAATCAAGTGGGTGGGCTAACAGTGTAAGTCAGGTTAATGGAGTCTCAGATATCGACCCTGCATGTGAGCTTTTTGGCCCTACTGAGGGAGAGCTCAGAAAAGGAAAAAGACCTCTGCCAGCACATTTGTCTGGGAGAATGCCACCCCCTAGCACTTGCCCCAATGCTGGACAATTCAGTTTGTCCCCTTATGTCTCTGATGCCTTTCAGTTGCTGCCCCCATGTCGGAGCTCAGGGAGTGAGTCCAAGTAAGTCTGTGCTTGAGCCCTTTAAGAGGAACTGCCTGAGACTACAGCAGTACGTGTTTTCCACGGCCTCCATCCCAACTGGTTTTTACAGCCAGAAGTTGTGGGGACTTCTCTTCCTGGCACTGGAACCCTGGGCTGGGGAGCCTAGTTTGGGGCTGGGGTCCCCTGCTCTTGAGATATCCTTTCTTATTTTTATCTGCCACACATGGGTGGAGGACCAGCCCCTCCTACCAGTCTCAATTTGGTTTCTTCTTTAATCCTGTAGTTGGTTTCTACTTTAAATCTATAGTTCTAAGACTCCCATTCAGCTTGATTTCTGATAGTTCTGAATGATGGTTGTTCTATAGTTCAGTTGTAATTTTGATGTGGTTGTACAGGGAGGCGAGCCGTGTTTACTTACGCTTTCATCTTAACCCAAAGTCTCTACCCAAACTTCTGGAAGTTTTGATTGCTTTTTATGTGTACATTTATGTACCTGTAGCCAGGTAATAATTACTTCTTCCTCCTAAATTAAAGGCCTCAAAATAGCCCATTGCCTTCAGGACTTAGTTTTTCAAGAGAATGTTGTTTTGTTTTTTAGTATATTTTATTGATTATGTTATTACAGTTGTCCCAGTTTTCCCCCTTTGCTCCCCTCCACCTGGTACCCCCTTTCCTTTCAGCAGTGCCCCCTTAGCTCATGCCCATTGGTCATGCATATAAGTTCTTGGGCTTCCCCATTTCCTATACTATTCTTAACCTCCCCCCATCTATTTTGTACCTACCATTTATGCTTTTTAATTCCTTCATCTCTTCCCCCATCCTCCCCCTTCCCTCTCCCAGCTGATAACCAATGGTTCTGTTCCTTTTCTGTTTGCTTACTTTGTTGGGTGGTGGTGGTGTTGTTTTATTCAGTTGTGGATAATTTTTAATTTATTGCCTTTTTAATGTTCATAGTTTTGATTATCTTCTTTTTCTTAAATAAGTTCTGTTAACGTTTCCTATAATAATGGCTTGGTGAGGATGAACTCCTTTTCTTTATGTTGTCTGGGAAACACTTTATCTGCCCTTCTATTCTGAGTGATAGCTTTGCTGGATAGAGGAATCCCTGTGTTTGTTTCTGTATATTGGGTAGAGCTGCTTTGACTTCCTGTAAAAGGCACCTGTAAATTGTGTGCGGTGGAGCCTTAGGTAATCACCAGGGTAGGACAACCACTTCACCACTTTTTGGCTCTGTGCTGGGGGAGGGCTCAGAAAGGGGTCTGTGCCTGTGCCTGCCTTCTGGGGGTTTGCTCGGCACTCGCCCCATTTCCAGTCACTTCACCACTCTCTATGCAACAGACGCCTTTCTATCTGCTGCCTTGGTATTAAATCCCAGAGTGTGTGGGTTTGCATATGTTTTGAGACCATGCACACCCTTTAAGTGGAGTTTCCTGAAAATCCAGCAGTTTCTTCCAACACCCCAACCCCCACTGGTTTTTACAGCCAGAAGTTCTGGTGATTTATCTTCCAGGCACTGAAACCCTGGGATGTGCAGTCTGGCCTGGGGCTGAGATTGCTGGCTCCCGTGGAATGCCTCCCGATTTTTACCCACCACACATGAATGTGGGACCACCTATGCCTATTCTGCCACTGCTGTTGCCGCCTCTCCACGTCTGTTCCTCTCCTACCCATGTAGGTGAATGTGGCTCCTTTAAATCCTTGGTTGTCAGACTTCCATACAGTTCGATTTTCTCACAGTTCTGGGTATTATTTGTTCTGAGATTTAGTTGTAATTCTTTTTGTGGTTGCAAAAGGAGGCAAAGCATATCTACCTACGCCTCCATCTTGGCCATAATTTTGTCCTAGAAAATGGTTTGTGCTGACAGTCCAGAGATTTCCAGGGTCCTGACCAGGGAAATGCACCCTAAATGCATGGTGGCTTATCTGGAGTCCTTGGGCTCTGCCTTTGACCAAGCAGTGAGAACGGATGGCCCCAGCTGGCCCAGGCCAGCAGCTTCACTGTCAACAAGGCCAGGCCCTGTCCCTCCTGCTTTCCCTGCTGCTGGCATAATGAGTGAATGGGAACATCCGACACCCGTCTCCCAATATTTGTCTCCTCGATCTTTCTTTTTTTCATCCTCACCTGAGGACATTTTCATTGCTTTTTATAGAGAGAGGAAGGCAGAGAGAGAAACATTGATCTTTTGCCTCCCAAACACACCCCAACCAGGGACCAAACCCATAACCTAGGTATGTGCCCTGACTGGGAATCAAACCCAAAACCTTCCAACTATTGGGATAACATTCCAGTAACTGAGCCACACTGGCCAGGACCCCCCCAATCCTCAAACAAGCATGAACTAGAGTACCTCACTGGACCCCTCCTTGCAGGAATCTCAGAGTTGGCTGGCTTACTCCTCAAGAAACTAAGGACATTTCTTACTCCCATGCAGATGGTGGGCTTGTGTCTAAGAGAAAAAGAAAAAAAAAATTGTACACGAATGTTTACAGCATTATTCACAATAGCCAAGAGGTGGAACCAACGCAAGTGTTCCCCAGCACATGAACGCACAGACACAATGCGGTGTACAGCAGGATATTATTCTACCTTAAAAAGCAGCAAGGCAGCCCTGGCCAGTGTAGCTTGGTAGGGCATTGCCCCGCAAAGCAAAAGGTCACTGGTTCGATTCCTGCTCAGGCCACACGCCTGGGTTGTGAGTTTGGTCTCTGGTTGGAGCGTGTGCAAGAGGCAGCCAGTCAGTGTTTCTCTCACACATCAGTGTTTCTCTCCCCTTCTCTCTCCCTCCCTTCCTCTCTAAAAATAAATAAATAAAATTTAAAAAACAAAAAGGTAATGAGGCATTGATATATGTTACAACAATATATGTGATTTTTTTAATTCCCACCCGAGGATATATTCATTGATTCCAGAAAGAGAGGAAGGGAAAGAGAGAAACATCAGTGTGAAAGAAACATTGATTCGTTGCCTCCTGTACACACCCTGACCAGAGATCAAACCCACATGCTAGGTATGTGCCTTGACTAGGAATCGAACCACAGCCTTTTGATGTACAGGACAGTGCTCCAACCAACCGAGCCACGTGGCCAGTGCCTGGGTTGTTCAGTTTTAAATGATTAATTTATGTTATTCAAATCTCACCTCAGTTGAAAAAAACCATGTGACTTCCCATGGCCAGATTGAGGGTGCAGAGTGCCTGGGGACACTTTCCCAATTCTGGGCGTGGACTTTCTCTTCATTTTCACACTAGGGATCGCGGTGATGAAGTTTAAGAACCCCCCAGTGAACAGCCTCAGCCTAGAGTTGCTGACGGAGTTAGTCATCAGCCTGGAGAAGCTGGAGAATGACAAGACCTTCCGAGGCATCATCTTAACTTCAGTGAGTGCTCGTTAGCACCCCAAGGCCCTGAGTCCCCTGATCAAAGTATGAACCTGTGACCAGATCAAAGACCACACTCAGAGACCATGTGCTGGTCACATGGGGTGGAATAATTAGGCAGCCCTGGATTGTGGTCCTGCGCAGGTGACATTTTTGCAGGGGCAGCCTTGATTCATGGACAGACTCAGTACATACTGGGCAGTAGGTTCCTCGGGTGCCTTCCTTGGGTGGTCCTCAGAGCCTGGGCTGGTTTTAAAACCCAGACCCTCAGGACTGGGGCCCTCATGTGTTCCCGCCCCCTCCAGTGGGCATCAGACCCAACTGCTCTGCCAGGCACCACAGGTGCCAAGAGAGGGCACAGATAAGACCAAGCTGGGGAGATGAAGTGTGGACCCAACATAATAGGCCCTTTGTTGCAATAGGAAGAGCACTAGGGCCACCTTTCAATTTAGGAGCCACAGACTGCATGAGTGTCTCCCAAAGCTAAATGCCACCACATTACGGAGACCAATGGGGATGTCATCCTGCCGTCAGTAAAGGTGCAGGAAGCAGACCACCAGCCTCTTTCAGCCAAGGTTTAGAGCAGCCACTGTGGGAATGCATCTGCTTTCTCATCCCTCAGGTTGTCTCAGGGGCGGCCTGGCATTGTCACAGCTCTCAATAGCCTGGCTGCTTCTGACCTGGGGCAATGCAGCACTGGGCCAGAGACACAGCAGCAGGGGGCTCCCAGGCACAGGCCCATGTGTACACCTGGTGGGTCCTGTAGGAGAGGGAGTATTCCATGTGTCTCCAAGGGTGGGGCTGATACTCATGGGTACAGATTGTCGAGGGCCTGGGGACAGAACCCCAGGGAACTTTTTGACAATCATAGCAACACTTTCTGGAGATGCTAGAATTGCCTTGTGGCCTAGGTGCCTGTGGCACTGGGTACTGCACAGTGAAGGTCCCTGCTGCCTCCAGGCCTGAGAGTCACACGGCCCCAGAGGAAGGGAGCCAGCATGTGCCCCTCCAAAGCCCATATGCTCCCCACTACAGTGTGGTCTCCCCCCAGTCGTATCACTGTTGTGTTCTGTACTGAGTGCCTACTGCGTGTGTAGCACAAGGCCTGTCCAGTGAGTCCTCGGCAGGTGAGTGTGGAAGGACACCATTAGCATCGCGTGACCGCCGTCACAAAGCACACGAATGGGGTGGTGTAAAACAACAGGAATATACTCTTGTAGTTTGGAGGCCACAAGGTCAAACCAAGGTCCCGACAAGGCTGACTCCTCCTGCCGGCCCCAGGGGAGAATCCTCCTGGCCTCCTCCGGCTCCGGGGGCACGCGGCACTCCACAGTTGTCTCCAGCACTCCGCCCTCCTTCATCGTCACAGACGTCTGCCCTGGGTCTCTGCGTCCAAGTGTCCCCCTTACAGTGACACCAGTCCTGGGATTTAGGCACCCTCTACCCCCGTATGACTTCATCTTGATCACATCTGCAAAGACCCTGTTCTGAATAAGGTCACATTCGCAGATCCTGGGAGTGAGGACTTGACCTGTCTTCTTCAGGGACACAGTTTGGCCCACCAAAAACATGTTGCTGAATCACAGAAACAGGCCACTCCACACCCCTCCTAGTTTGTCTCACAGACATCATCCCAGCTAGGACGGAGCTGCTTATTCTCTCACGTCCCGAATATAATGCTTTGCCTTTGAGTTCCCGAAGCAGAACCACAGGCAAGTGCTATAATCCTGCCGGACATCTGTGCTGATCAAATGCACTGGATCCTGGGCGGGGGAGGGGCAGGGGCAGGGGATTATGGCCGGGAAAGGCAGAGAAGCTAAACGTCAAGTCCTGCCCTGTCCCTGAAGCAAGAGCAACTCTGTCCCTGTGCCATCCCTGTGCCACAGTCGGGCTGGTTTCCAGGTCCCTATGTCTGGCCCATGAGGAATGGTGGACTAGGCGTAACAGTTACTTGTCTTTCTCTGTTGAGTCTTTTTAAGTCACAGGAGTGGAGCACATTCCACAAAAACAAGAGGTCAGCCCCCAAGCACTACACACACAAGCGTGTGCGTGGCTCCTTGCATGCAGCTGCTTTTATAGCTTATATAAGCATGTAGGGGACACGGAGTGTGACCATCCCATACTTTATTTATCTGCCTCCTTCTCTCACATAGTCGGTGGTTGTCATTCTCACTGGCAGTATGGTAGCTGTTGTCAGTTCTAGCTAGTGAGAGGGTGATCACGCCAGCCTCAGGTGCCCCAGCCCCCAGCCATAGGGGGGCTCCTTTGCTCAGAGGTGCTGTGACCACATGGGAACCCCAGGGGTGAGTGTTTTCAAGTGAAGACTGCTGAGCTGCTCCTCCCTGTCTGTGTTCTTGGCCAACAGTCCTTTGAACACCCAGAACTGAGTGCCTACTGCTAGAAAGCCCCGCCATGCTGGCAGCCTTTAGTCCAGCCTGTCGCTCCTCCTCTGTGTTTGCGCCCCCAGCCCAGCCTTGGCAGCTGTCTCAGGACCTGGGGCCTCCGCACGGGACACACGTGCCTTCAGGATCAATCCCCAGGCTTCTGTCTCACACTTGCAGCTCAGAGGAGAGGTTTTTGCTTCTCTCTCTCTCCCTCTCTTCTTTTGAGATTTTATTTTTAGAGAGAGGTAAAGGGAGGGAGAATCACAGGGAGAGAAGCATTAATGTGAGAGAAGCACATCAATTGCTTGCTTCTTTTACGTGCCCTGACTGGGGATTGAACCAGTGACCTTTTGTTTTGCGGGATGATGCCCAACTGAGCCGCACCAATCAGGGCAAGGTCTGTCTTGACTGGTCAGTGCCCCTTTCCTGATCAAACAGAAGCACCTCCCTGTTTGTACCTGAGTTTCCTGCCTGGGATGCCACATAGGTGTGCATGGAGCCCATAGGAGCACCTGATCCTGCCTGCCTGTTTTGCCTGTTTCGGTTTGAACTTGAAAAGGGAAGAACACCCCAGGATGTAGAAGGAACTGAGTCTGAGGGAGGTTGATGCCAAGTCCTGGAGCCCCAGCTCTGTGCTCTTGGGGGCAGCATCCTGCCATCCTGAGCATGACCTCAGCCTTGCTGCCCTTTGGGCACCTCTGCCTTAAGGGTGTGTTGCCCTGGAAGGTAGACTCTGATGGGCCCCTGGCTCCCTCACTCACCCAGGACTGTCCCGGGGTCTTCTCAGCTGGTCTGGACCTGACGGAAATGTGCGGGAAGAACCCCGCGCACTATGCTGAGTACTGGAAGGCCGTGCAGGAGCTGTGGTTGCGGCTGTACCTGTCGAACCTGGTGCTGATTGCTGCCATCAATGTGAGTGTCTCCACTCCTGAGTGGCCGTACTGTTTAGAAGCTTTGGGGGTGAGAGGGGAGTGCAGATGTGGCCTACCCTCAGGAAGCCCTCAGAGGGGAAGGATGCCTTGGGGAGACCCTTAGACATGCACAGGTGAGCATGCCATTACAGATCACTGTGATGTGACAGACAGGTGGGGGCCTCAGGGGTCAGCTCACTCACGGTTGGGGGCAGGGCCCAGGATCCAAGGGCCCATAGTTGACTTGGGCCAGTGAGAGGGCTGTACAGGGAGCAAGAATGGGGAATTGGATCCACATTTTGAAAACATCACTTTGGCTTGACCTGGGGAAGGCAGGGACAGGTTGCTGAGGCAAGGTGCTGGAGTAAGGCTCCAGAACTTGTGTGCCCTGAAGAGATGCAGTGACACCCTAAGAAAGGTGCAGGGAGAGCCAGAGCCTGTTGACGGGGAGGGGCAGTGGGGCTAGGTCACTCAGAGCTCACTGCTGCCGTCAGGCCATTCCTCGGAACCCTGGCTCTCTGGAGTACTGTCGGGACCAGCGATAGTAGCACCCAGAGGCTAGTGGTCTTACTTTCCCTGCAGGGAGCCAGCCCTGCTGGAGGCTGCCTAATCTCCCTCACCTGTGACTACCGGGTCCTGGCCGACAACCCCAAATGTGTCATTGGGCTGAATGAGACCCTGCTGGGCATCGTTGCCCCTTTCTGGTAAGGCCAGGGACTGCACCCATACTCCACTTGGCCCAGGGATGATGAGCCAGCCCACCTGGGAGCCCCCAGCCCCAGGTGAGTGGATGTTTGCATTCCAGGTTCAAAGATACCCTCGTGAACACCATTGGGCACCGTGCCTCAGAGCGCGCTCTGCAGCTGGGGTGTCTCTTCCCGCCGGCAGAGGCCCTTCAGGTGGGCATGGTGGACAAGGTGGTGCCTGAGGACCAGGTGCAGAGCACAGCACTGTCAGTGATGGCCCAGTGGTTGTCCATTCCAGGTGAGGAGCACAGGGAGGGACAGCCGCTCTGGGTACTGGTGGGCACGCAAAGCCTCCTTCCCTCCCGTGGGACCAGAAAGTTCTCCTGTAAAAATGCACTGTACAAGCTGAGAACATGCGCACTGAGTGTCCTGGGGACACTATAACAAATCACAAGTGGAGTTGGGGTCTGCTTAAAACAACAGGAATGCATGCTCACAGTGTGGAGACCAGAAGTCCAAAATCAAGTTGTAGGTAGGGCCAAGCTCACTCCCAGAGACTCTGGAGGAGGCTCATTTCCGCCTCTCCCACTTTCTGGTGGCTCCAGGCCTCCTTTGGCTTGTGGTCTCATCACTCCGACCTCTGATTTCATTTCACACGGTCTCCTTTATCTCAGATCTCCTCCTTTCTCCTACAAGGACACTTATCGTTAGATTTGGGGCCCACCCTGAATCCAAGATGACCTCACCTTAATTATATCTGCCGAGACTCTCTTCCAAATAAGGCCACATGCTCTGGTTCTAGGGGGCGGTTAAGATTTTCACATACCTTTTTGGGATACACTGTTCAACCCACTACACAGACCATTAGAAATAGCCTACATGTCTGTGTATAGAAATAGGGGTGACTATATAGAGACATGGATCAGCAGAGCATCTGTGAAAAGCCAGGTGGATTTCTGGCTTTGTAGTTACACGGTCTCTGCCACAACCATGGCAGGAAGGCAGCCACAGAGAGTACGTGAACTAACGAGCGTGTTGGTGTTCTGATAAAACATCACACATCACAACATGTTATCCTTTTTTCAATTTTTTATTCAACTAAGCTATATAAAAATGTAAAAAGCATTCTTAGCTCATGGACCATGGGATGACCAAATACCGTGCAGCCATTTATTATAAGAGGATATTGAGTGGCTTGGAAAATATTCTTGATAATATAGTTGAGTGAAAATACTAGGTTAAAAAGGCAGTCCTTACAGTATTAATTTGAAAAATCAGTGGGCACCCTGGCTGGTGTGGCTCAGTGGATTGAGCATGGGCCTGCGAACCAAAGGGTCCCTGGTTGATTCCCAGTCAGGACACATGCCTGGGCTGCGGCCAGGTCCCCAGTGGGGGGCATGTGAGAGGTAACCACACATTGATGTTTCTCTCCCTCTCCCCTCCCCCTCTGAAAATAAATTTTTTTTAAATATTTTTTAAAAAATATAAAAGACATCAGTGGACAGTGAGAAGTAGGTGGTTTTCATTTTCTTTCCTTTGCTTGTTTGTGTCTTCTAAGTTTTCTACCAGCAATTCTGTTTGGGAAGGTTGAGGGTGATGCCACTGTCTCAGAGTGTGGGTTTTCACACGTGGGCCCCTTTTCCTTTAGACCACGCTCGACAGCTAACCAAGAACATGATGCGAAAGCCCACGGCAGACCGCTTGGTGAAGCAGCGTGACTCGGACGTCCAGAACTTTGTCAGCTTTATCTCCAGAGACTCGATCCAGAAGTCCCTGCAGGTGTACTTAGGAAAGCTCAAGCAAAAGAAAGGCTAACAGCTAGGCTGCCGACACAGGGTTTAGCCATCTGCACCCTTCTGGAGGGGCCCCTCTGGTCCCAAAAGGTTTTACTTTAAACAAGCTATTTCCTAATTTCAAAATCCTTTCAGCTCTGTTTTGCTGGTCTTCCCAGGAGGCCCTGTTTCTTGTAGCCAGGGTCCCAAGGATCCTGCCACATGTGAACACCTTTCCTGCCCGGCAGGTGGGCAGAATGGGGTTGGCAGGCAGTCTCTGGATTTGGGAATTACAGACTGGCAGGTGGACCCAATCTGAACCTTGGGAGGTTACCAGAGTGTCCCTTTCCCAAAGAACTGTGAATAAAGTCCTTGGGTCGCCCCATGCCTGGCCCCACACTGCCTGGCTGCTGACGGTCATGGGCCCTGCTGGCCCACACAAGACCCCTCTGTGCCTGCCCCCATTAGGGAGAAACCCTTTGGCCACCACATCTGTTCGTTCAGATGGAGTTGTGACAATGCAGAGAAATCGGGGGAACTTGAAGGATGAGGGAAGCATTACTTGAGAGGGATTCTATGTTATGAGCGCCCTAGATCTTTTAGGAAGACTTGTCAGGAAAAACTCGTTCACACTTTTGATACAAAGGCTTCTCCCATACAATTTAGGGCAGTTACCAAATCCTGCCAAGGTGTTTCAAAAACTGGAAACCTCATCAGGCCTCTGTCAGTTATGCTGTGTACCCTGCCTCCGCTTGTTCCTGATCCTCGGATCATGGGTTATCTGGGACACAGGCTGCTGTCCCGCGGGACAAGTCCTTCCCAACCCAGGGCTCCTGAGGAGGAACCTACCCAGGAAGGCACCATTGAAAGGCTGTACCACCAACAGGTGTGCAGGTCCTGTGAGGAGGACCCTAACCTGACAGCCTGCAGTGATGGACAGGACACCTGACACAGACTGGTGCCTGGGGATGACCGCGGGAGGGAGGTTGGCCTTCCGAGACAACACTATTCCTGTGTGAGCACTGATCCCCACTCATTCAGTACAAGTTCTTGAAAGTATTTACAACAGCCTGGAGGTGGTAGTTTCCAGCGGGACATGAAATGTGCAGGCTGGGCTGCAGGACCAAGGTTGTGCCACAGGGAGATGGTCGTAAGAAAGGACATGGAGGCCTCTGAACCAGCCTGTCTGTGGTCCTAGCCAAGTACTCATTTATTGAGTAGAGCTGTGCCCAGTGCTTCAGGGTACTCCTCACATCCCTGTGAGGTAGGTGGTGGTGGGCCGTTCTACAGATGGGGACACAGGCTGAGTGGCCCTGTAACATGTCAATGGCCACCTGTCCAGGCCCGATTGACCCTGCCCTGCAGGCTTGCTGGGGGCAGGCCAGCTACCCTGAAGGGGCCTTGTGGGGCTGTTCCTCGTGGCCACTGCAGGCACTCTGGCCAGTTCTCAGAACTGTCAGTGGCATTTGAGAGTCACCTCCACAGGAAAATGGTCACTGATGGCAAGGGCCTGGAAGGAAAGAGGGCCCAGTCTCAGAGGCCCTGCTGGGCTTCACCTCAGAGAACTGCCCCCAATCTGGGATAAAGCCCACTGGGTTTCTACAAACCACTATCTGGAGAAGCAGGCCAGTGAGGCCTGAGATGTCCACCCCTGCTGCTGCCTACGGGTGGGGTAGGAACACAGACTTAGGAGAGGCAAAGAACAAACTCGAGGGGCCTTTTCTAAAAGGGGCAGGGAGGAGAGTGCCAAGTGCAGTGAAGCTGAGCCTGGCCCTGGGCAGGGGGCAGCAGGCTCCTCCCGTCTGCCAGCTCTGAGTCGCCTGGGGACCCCGCCCCTCTAGGGCTCAGCTCGGCACTCACCTGAGTCTGGTCCAGGCCGTATACCTCCTGGAAATCGTGCACAGCGGCTGACTGGGGCTTCAGGCTCCTGCGCAGGCGGGAGCCGCAGACGACAATACGGTCGTAGGCACAGTCTGAGTTGCCCACCGTGGTGTCAGCACTGTCTGGAATGAGCCACTTGAAGACCTCGCTGCTGCGCAGACGAATGGCCGCCCAGTCCTGTTCCCGCACATAGCTGCAGTCAGCGTTGAAGTCGCCCAGGAACAGTATGTCCTGCGGAGTATCCGGATCTGAGCCAGCCCAGCGAGTCCACGCCTCTATGGCCGCCCCCAGGGCGCGTCTCCTGGACCCAGGACTGTGTGGGTGCAGGGCTTACGTCAGTGCCCCACTTGTCGATCACGTCCAGGTACACATCGTAGAGAGCGTCGATCTCTGCTACTGCGTGGTGTGGCGCAGCGTGCAGTGGAACCAGCACCAACTCCTTGGCAGCTGCTGGAGGGGTTAGGTGTCAGAGGCGGGGTGGGGCCTGAAGGAGGGGCGGAGTCTGCGTGGGGAGGGGTGTCTCACCTGAGCCAGGGATTGAGAATTTGACCACGAAAGGTTCGCGACTGAAGGTGTCCTCCGGGTCCGGGTACTGGTACGTGTCTAAGATCGACACCGCATCCTTTCTAGATGCAGAGGGCGAGTGGGTGCGCTGAGCCGGCCACCTCCTACCCAGCACGCTGCATCCCCGCCACTCACCTATAAACGAACAGGTACATCTCCTTGTACTGGTCCCGCCCCAGGGGCTCACTGCTCACAAAGCTGTATTCGTGACTGGACACACTGCGGAGATAAGGGCCAAGTCCTGGGTCAAGGCACGGCGCAGAAGACTGGGATGCCAGACGGAGCTCCCGACTCCCGACGCTGGGCCCTGCCCGGCACACCTGTTAATCTGCTCCATGAGCGCAGAGACTGCGCTCAGGTCCGGGTCTCGCACCTCCTGCACGAGCATGATGTCATAGCCAGCCAGGATCTGGGGAAGGGGACCAGAGAGGCAGGGTCACGCACCACAAGTTCTCAGGTTGAGCCCAGTGGCGGCCCCGGCCCCGGCCCCCGGCCTCACTTGCGCAATGATGCTGCCACAAGCCGAATCTGACACTTTGCTGTCTCCGAAACTCTGGATGTTAAAGGCTCCAATGCGCAGCGCCACCGCCGCGGTGGCCCCCAGAACCCAGAGCACGGATAGTAGGGCCCAGGGCCGGTTCATTTCACGGAACAAGTAGGCTGGGAGGGGCAGACAAGAGTATGGACCTGGAGTCAGACACACACAGCCACCTCTCCCTTTCCCCTAAACCAGGTCCTGGCAGGGTATGCTGTCCAGTGATGGCTTGTGCCAAGATGCAACCTCCCCACTGTGTTCTCCAGGTCTCTCAGGGTTGTGTGCTGGGCTCACGGACCTCCTCCTAAGCTGTCAGAAACTGAAGTCCGAACAGACAGACCCCATTAATCCAGCCCCAGACTCAGCCCAGCTCCCAGACTCACCCGAGATGTGAATGGCGTTCTATCAGAGGCTCAGGATCTGGGCCCAGGTAGGGTTCTGAGGTCCAGGATGGGAGTGTGTCTGTGGTTCCAGGCAGACTTCAAGGGCTTTGTCTGACAACAGCTCTGATGCCTGCGCACAGGCAGGTATTTGAGGCCCTGGTCCAGGGAGGGGCCAGACTGCATTGGGTCCCGCCCCCTCCAGACTTGGTGCCAGAACTCCTGGCTCCCATTTCCACAGAGACCCCGGAGGGCAACAGGTTATCCACTCTGAAGACTACTCCAGCCCCCGAGTCTGTCAGAATCGGGACTCTGAGGCCCTTGACACCACTCCAAGAGCTGTGTGAGGCACGGGGAAGACAGCCAGCTATGACCGTGGTCCAGGCCTTGTTCTTGTCCCCACTCCCCAGAAACTAGGTCACCCAGAACCTCCCTTCTGGAGTTGCAGCCCCTCAGGAAAACTAAGGCAGCACAATCAAGAAAGACCAGCCCCCCCTGGAAAGAAGTATTCCAAGTCATGAAAGGCAAGGACCTACGTCCAAGATTGCTCTATCCAGGAAAGCTTTCATTTAGAATGGAAGGGCAGATAAAGTGCTTCTCAGATAAGGTCAACTTAAAGGGGTTCATCATCACCAAGCCCTTATTATATGAAATGTTAAAGGGACTTATCTAAGAAAAAGAAGATAAAAAACAAGTACAGTAAAATGACAGCAAACTCACTATTATTAACCACACCTAAAACAAAAAAACAAAAACAAACTAAGCAAACAACCAGAACAGGAACAGAACCACAGAAATGGAGACCACATGGAGGGTTAGCAACAGGAGAGTGGGAGGGGGAGAGAGGGGGACAAGGTACGGAGAATAAGTAGCATAGATGGTAGGTAGAAAATAGATAGTGGGAGGGCAGGAATAGTATGGAAAATGTAGAAGCTGAAGAACTTATGACAGATGGACATGAACTAAAGGGGCGAATGTGGGTGGAAGGGGTATACAGGAGGGGAGTAAAGGGGGGAAATGGGACAACTGTAATAGCATAATCAATAAAATATATTAAAAAGAAAAAAGACCAGCCCCCTTCTTAGCCCCACATCTGCTGCTGCTCACACACATCATGAGAGGCTCCTGGTCTCCTGGCCTCAGTCCCCTGCCCCAGGGCACCACATCAGGCCTCAGGAAACTGGGGCACAGATCCAGTGGGCAGGGCAGCAGCAGGGGCTGCCTGTCCACATGCCAGTGACACCTACGTGCTACCAAGGTGTCACCAGCCCCATCAGGAGCACTGAGCAGGGTGGCCAGGCATGAGAGTCTACAGAGTGGCCTGGGCAGGCAGTTGCTGCCAGCAGGGAGGCGCCCAGGGCAGTGGCACCAGTGCCCAAGGATTGCTACTACATCACAGTGGGTTTTCATGTTTTATTGTAAAGCGACAAAAAAAAAATATATTTACACCCCCACATATCTGAATTTTGTGCCCTGTTTTCCATACTAGGCCAGGAAGAAGTGGGTAGGGCACTCAGGGTCCTTGCCCCTCACCCACCCCAGTCCAGCAGGACCCCACAGGTGCCCATGTTAAACGATGACAGTCTGCACCTCGAGCTGGCCCTCTGGCGAGGCAATGACCAGCTCGCCCGCGTGCTCCAGGATCTCAATGTCCTCTGACGAAACCATGGTCACTGTAGCCTGCTCTGCACCATCTGTCCCCGCGCGGGCAGTGAGCACAGTGCCCTCACTGATGGCTGAGGCCAGCGTCATGGCCACCTGCTCTGTCAGGCTCTCAGGGGTGGCGATGGTAATGGTGTCAGCAGCAGCCACTTCGGGACCCAGCCCCGCCTCCTGGTCCATGGTCACATTTTGCACGATGATTTGGTGCCCCGCGCTGGCCTGATGCACAATCTGCTGCACCACCTTCATGATGTGGCTGTCCACCTGTGGGTGGCTCACAGCTCAGCCCACGAGTCTGGGCAAGGGCACCAGGCCACCCCTCCCCCAGTCCCTCACCTCTGTCTGGGTGCCCTCGATGATCTCTGTGGCTTCACTGGTCTCTGCATCATCTGAGGTGGCCTGTACAGAGGGTCAGATGTCAACCTTGCCTGCCCCTGGACCCCAGCCCAGCCCAGCCCAACACACACCTCAATGATGTACTCCTGGGTGTCAGCCACCACGGATGAGAACTCGACCAACACAGTGTGCGGGTCCTCGCCAAGGACAGTGGCAGCTGAGGTGGGGCTCTCCTCGGACACCAGCAGCTCCTCCACCTCCAGCAGGCAGCCACCTGACATGGGAAGCTCAGTCAGGGCTGGGCAGGACTGGCCAGGGCTGCCCTCCTGCCGCCCCTCACCCCCGCCTGCCAGACCCCAACCTTTTGTGCGCAGGTGCCGGTTCAGCGTGCCATGCTCAGCGAAGCCACGGCCACACTTGTAGCACTTGAAGGGCTTCTCGCCTGTGTGGTGCCTAACGTGCCGCACCAGCGAGCCCTTCTCCCGGAAGCCTCGGCTGCAAAAGGGGCACACATGCGGCTTCTCCTCCAGGTGTGTCCGAAAGTGCACCTGCTGGGCATTCTGAGGAGACCCACTGTTAGGATTGACCTGGCCTCGGCCATGGCTCAGACTGAGGCTTTCCCTACTGATCTCTAGGGTCAAGGAAGGGGTGGGAGTCATAGGCCAGTGGGGAGGGACCAGGCCAACACTGAGCAGGCTGGGGGGAAAAGCGAGACAATGGAGAGCTGGGGAAGGAACAAGGGATGGATCTGGCCCTAGGAGTGGAGAGCTCATGGGTGGGAGCAAAAGTCAAAGGTCAGGGCTGGAAGATCCACCTTGGTCTTGTAGCGCTTGCCACACTCGGGACAAGGATAGGGTCGCTCATCTGAATGAACACGCCGGTGGCCCCGAACATGAGCAATGGTCTTGTAGAGTTTCCCACAGTCCCCACAGCGGAAACGGCGCTCGTGCACGTGCACCTCCTGGTGCTTCTTGAGCAGGTAGGCCTTGAGGAAGACCTTGCCACACTGCACACATGTGAACAGCTTCGGCCCTGGGGCCGCATGCCATATCAGACCAGGTCCAACCCCTGAGGGCCCCACCCTGTCTGCTGCCTGCCCACCCACTGCCCAAGGGACCACCCTGGTCACCCACAGGCCATCCACCGCCCAGTGCCCCACCCTCCTGCCACCCACCTTCATGGTCCCTTTTGTGGGCCTCTAGGGTGGCCGCTGTTGGGAAGGTTTCACTACACTGAGGGCACAGGTGGGTCCTGGGTACAGCTGAGGCCTCGTTGGCCACCTGCTAGGGGACCACAGCACACCTTCAGTACCCACTGCATGCTGGGTGCCAGCAGTACCAAGGGCAGACCCATAGCACCCTCACCCTGATGGGCTGCATCACGGGCCCGGGGTAAACAGATCAGGGGACCAAGTCACTGCAGAAGCAGGGAGAACAGTAGGGAGGCTAGCAGCCAGGCCAGTGTGATAAAACAGCTTCATCTAAGGTGCAGCCCCCAGGAACAAGCTCAATGGCAGCGCAGGTACCTACTGTCTCCACCTGCTCCACCTCCAGCAGCGGCAGCTCTGGGGGACCATCTCCCAGGGCCTGGGGACTGGACATGGTGGGAGGGACTGGCTCCAGGGACCCCTCCTCCCCAGTGACCCGCTCAAGAACGATGCCAGAGTTCTGCATGGCCTGGTGCAGCAGGTTCTCCTGACTGTTGTCGCTGGAACAGGGAAGCTCCTTGGGAGCTGGGGGCTGCAGGGGAGGCGGAGGGAGGGAAGTTGGCCAGGAGATTTGGCACGTGGCACCCACCCAAACCCACCACACAGGGCAGACCCAAGGGGCTGAGGGACCACTGTGCACAAACAATATATTCTCAGGAATGCCCCTGGGAGCTCCACAGCCCACTCCACCTACCCTGGACTGCCCATCTTGCCCCTCCCTGCCCTTTGGCAGCCATTGGTCTCCCATCACCCATGCAACCAGTCAAAGCCAGGAAGGCAGAGCAAGGTCAGTCCTATTCCCACTGGAGCCAGTGCTCAGAGCAAAGCCTGGCACCGAGAAGACAGCGGCCATCCTCCCAGAAGACGCCCACCTCTGGGGCCAGGGCTTTCACGCCCAGAGGAAGCTCTTGCATCTGGACATGGACTTCGTGGATAACAGTGCCCTTGGCGTCTGTCACCAAATGAATCACAGGCGATGTCTCCATGGTTTCACCTATCACCGACGATGACGTAATGGTCTCCACAGTGGAGGCACCAGACCCTTTAAGGCAGAACCACAAAACTCCTTCAAGAAACCCCCCTAACACGGCAGCTCCAGGGCAGGGACATGGAGCCCTCACCACGCTGACCTGCAGGCGCGTCCTCTTTGCCCACAACCACATCCTTGTTCATACTGAATCGGATTTTTTCCGTGCACGGGGTGAGAGACTTGAGGTGCCGGGTCAGCGCACCAGACTCCCGGAAGCTCTTTCCACACTTGGCACATTTATAGGGGCGCTCATCTGTGGAATGGAGTCAGCTTTGGGTGGGGAAAGCAGGCCTGGAGCCACAGCCCCACCCCCCACCTGGATGCAGGGGTGCCCAATGCATCAAGCTAGCTCACCTGTGTGCCGCCGGTGGTGCCGAATGAGCGAGCCCTTGGTCCGGAAAGAGGCCCCGCACAGCTTACACTCATGGTCCTTACGGCTGCTGTGGGTGACCATGTGGGCCTTGAGGATGCTACCCTGGGGGGAAGGGGCAGCGAGGCTCAGGCACTTCCCTGAGCAGGATGCCTGGTCCCCACTAGCTGGCACTGCCCTAGACCCAGGGCTCACCGTCTTGAAGGTCTTGTGACACAGTGCGCAGACGTAGCGGCCGTCCTCATTCACCAGCAGCTTGACCTGGGCCTGCTCACCCTGCCCGGCCAGTTTGGGCCCCTGATGGTCAGGGCTGCCTGAGGCCTCTGCCATCTCGCTGTCACCCGGATCTGCCTCAGCAGCTACAATGACCTCTTTGATGTGACCACTGCCTGAAGAGAAGTGGGTTGGCCTGAGCCTCAGGATGCCATGGACTGTACCACCTCCTGGGATCCTGGCCCAGAAGCACTGCTGGGATATGTCGAAGCTTCCTAGAGAAGCTCCAGGCCCCCATGATGTGCCCAGCGGGGAGACCATGGTGAGCAGACACCCCTCCCTTAAGCCAAGAGGAGCATAGCGCTAGATGTGCACAGGGGTCAGGCCACCTCTGAGGGCAATGGAGTGCCCGGTACAGGGACAGTGGACAAGCCGACACAGCTCCCATTAAGAAGAAAATGCCTCCGGAGTTGCCCACTGGCATCTGTTTTGCAGCAGGCAGGAGAGGGACCCGGGCTGGAGTGAGTGCTCATGAGACACCTGGGACAGCCTGAGGTGTTCGCGCCTCTTGCGAGTGTTGAAGAAATCTGACAATGTGTAAAGCTAAGCTGTAAACATTTCACAGCGTCTGTTCATAAAAATGACCGTGGGAAATGGTTGTGAAACTGCTTCTTTGAAGTTTTCTCAATCAGGCTGGCACTGTGTTTTGACGAGCCATTCCCTCCAAACAGAAGGGAAGCATCTGACTCGAAAACAAAACGGGCATGTCTTGCCTATGCGCTGGCTGGAATGCCTGACGCTTTATTTTTCCTTTACCCCAGAAGTAAACTTCCAAAAGGACAGTGACTTGAATTTAGGTGTGGTACAGTAGACTGAAGGGTCAGAGAAGGGGGAACAAGCAAAACACAAGATTGTTTTCCAGAAAGAGGCAGGAGTGGGTATGCAACCCCCACACAGCCCCGCTGACCATGCACCTGGCCCAGCAAGGACCGAGAACCCAGCCCTGGCATGCCAGCAGCTGGTGCTCTAGGACTCTGGCCAACCCTGGGCTGTGGACCACTGAGCGGCTAACACCAAAGGGATGTTTGGGACACCCAGGATGCCTGCAAAGAGGGAAACTCCCAAGTGTGCAAGAGAGGAAAGGTATACCCAGTGAGGAGCCCCCAGAACTGCCAGGCTGCAGGCAATGGGCAGGGTGGTGGGAAGGGACCTGACTGGACACGCATCTAGAGACTGTAGATGCTGCCCACACTCAAGGAACTTGTTTTTCTTTTTCTTTGTTTTTAATGTTGACACTATTACAGTTGTCCCCCATTTCCCCGCTTCTGCCCCTACCCCCAACCCAGCTCCCACCATAGCCCTGGCCTCCACCGCACTGTTTCTGTATCCATGGGCTACACACGTACGCATGCATGTTCTTTGGCTAATCTCTTCCAGCCCCCTCCCCCATCTGAGATCTGTCAGTCCAGTAACTTGTTTTTCTATGTGACACCACCCACCCCAGAAACCAAACCCGACACCAAGCCAGAGCATGGCCCCACCTCCCACATGACAACATCCCTACCCCAGAGTAACACCAGGTGCATATCCTTGTCCACAGGAATGCAACGGAAAAAACAGCAAGGAGACAAGGACAGCTGTCCCATCACCTCCCTGAGGCGGGGCCTTGACTGAACAGCCTGCTCTGAGGTTCCCTTCCCCCAGGTCTCCTCCACCACACCTTCTTCCTACCCCAGATGGTCCCAAGGGCTTCCCAAGGTCAAGTTCCACCTGTTTCCCAAACCTGATTCCTGTCTAGCTGCTCACCCACTCACGCACCTGCCAAGGTCATTGCCTAGCACCAGACAACCACCATTTCCTTCCCAACTTCCCAAGGCATCAGGCCCAACCCAGCCTCCCTCCACTACTGTGCACACACCCAGTCCCCAGCTCCCTCCACCTTCCTCAGCCCTGGGCTACCCTTTGAATGGTTCCCCCTGCATGCTGGCCTGTCTCCAATTAATGAATGTGTGAGCCAACCCAGACCTCTCAACAACCCCTCCCCTATTGCATATTGGGAAGCAGTTTAACTCAAAATAAGCCATCAAAGAGACTGACTTGGCGTTGTATGCTCATAAAAGCCTTGTGAGAATCAGGGCAGGAATTGCTACCCCACGCGAGAGGGGGTGAGTACTGGGGAGGTGAAGGCCGGGGTCAGGCAGCAGGCCAGGGCCAAGCTGGAGCGGCAGGTACATCCCGTGCACACCCCACCCCAGACCTCCAGAGCCAACTGTGGAGGGGAAGGAGGAACCAGGGGGGTGACAGAAAGGTGGGGAAGTATCTGGAAGGACCAGGGCAGAAACAGTCTAGGGAAGTAGCTGGAGAGCAGTCACACTTCAGGGCTGAAAGCCATGAGTAGACAGCCCTGGTGGGGCCAGCTTACCAACAATATCAGGCGTGTGGCTGATGTCCGCTGTCAGAGCAGCTGCCTCCACAACAATGTGGGCCAATGTGATGGGCTCCTCTGGGCTTGCAGCTGCTGGGACCACCTACCAATGGGGAACAGGGGACATAAGGGACTAATCTGCAGGGTTCCAGAGCTTCCTTGGTTTGGTGAGTGAGGGCTTGGGTTTATGTTCATGTAGGATGGCTGCAGTGGAGGCTTTCATCTCCTGCAAAAGGACTACTGCTCTGAGCCCGATTCCCAGTCTGGCCCAGGATGTCAGCCCCATCACTCTAACTCCTCCGGCCACTGAGGAGTGTGGAGCACCAAAGAGCCTTAGGGAGGACTCCAGAAGGAAGTGATCACAGTTCCAGCTCCAGGCTCAGCTGGCTATGCAGAAATGAAGGGGATGAAGGTAAGCACCTACACCTACCAGCCCAGCCCCCACCATGGGTCAAAGGGCAGGTAGAGCACGGGGTCAGAGTGAGACAACTCTGAGCCTACTGCCCTCTAGGCTACTCCCCATGGTGATCTGAGGCAAATGACTTCTCTCGGAGCCTCCTTTCCCACCTCCCTATGAGGATGACAACAGTGCCCACCGTGCAGGGGCACTATGGGCCTTAACTGTGTGTGTACAGCCCCATGGGGCACAACGCAGTTGGCCATTTCTGTGATGGGGTGGTGAAATCCACCAAGTCACACTTCGTTTGTAAGACCCCCAGGAACTATGTGTACAGGACAGCAGACTAACCAAAAGTACAAAAGTCACCATGATACCCCTAAGCCAAGACAGACCCTTGGGCTACAAGAAAGGAGGAACCCCAGGCCCCAACTGCCCATGCTTCAGCCAGAGGTGGCTAGGCCATCCAGGAAGCCCCAGAGCACCACCAGGCTCTTGGTGGTAGGGTCCGGATCCTTCCTCACCCAGAGTCAGATGCCTGCCCACCCCAGTGTCATATCCCTATGAAAGACCCAGATGCAAAGGTCTATCCCAGCATACCACCTCCTCCTCCTCCTCCTTCTCCTGCTGCCGCCAGGGAAGCCCAAAGAGGAGAGGAGCACACCCATGCATGTACACGGGTGGCGGGCTCACCTCCTGGTCCAGCAGCGCAGCGGCCACAGGGGTGGCAGGCAGGGCCTCCTGGGAAGCCCGCTGGCAGACCTTCTGGAGCTTGTGCTGAACAAAGTCCTCCAGGGCGGTGAACTCCGCCTGGCAGCGGCCGCATCTGTGCACATCATCCTCATCTGTAACAATCCTGAGGTCAGTGGGGCTGGGGAGGGCCTCCAGCCCCAGGCCAAATACACCCAAGGGTAGCATCGGAACCAGAGGCACCTGCCCTGGCCCTCCTAGAGGTGCTGAGAACACTCTCAGGGGCCCAAGGTACAAGCCCCCATCCCTTGGAGGTTTGCACAAGCAGCACCTACAGAGGGAACAGCATTGAATAGGGGTGAGCCCTGACTGTACACTTAGGCTGCAGGGATCCACTGAGGCTATCATACCCAAAGGCCCCATCTCAGAGATGAGGTGGGGAAGGCCCAGAGAGTAGTTAGAAGGCAGAGGGATTTGTCCAACACAGTTTGGGGACAGTGGTTTATAGGGTTTGCATGTGTCCTTGCGCACCTCAGTGACTATAGGTGGGTCTGTTTCCTTGTCTGTAAAATGAGCAAACCAAATGCAGGGTATAGTGGAGGGGGAAAGGGTGCTGGTGCCCACAAAGCCCTGGATAAGAGGCAGACCCTCGGGAAACGCAGAAGAGAGAGTGCCCTGACCCATAACCACTCTTCTCTCACTCTGACTTGGTGCTTATTTGGTTCCAACAGGGAGCACCTCCCTGCTCTGGTAAAGATGCCCATGGTGGAATTTCTCAGAGGGGCTCCACGCTTTAGGGTCATAGTAACTCAGCCCCTCACTATCTGGGCTGACCAGCCAGTGACTGCCCCTCCTGCTTACTGAGTCCCTACCATGTTCCAGGTACATCACTGGGGATGTCACCAAATCCAGACAGCACCCTAGGGAAATGGAGATGACTATTTCCACTCTAGGAAAACAACTTGAGGTTCAAGGCCACCCAGCTGGTGACTGTTGGGGCCAGAAACCTGAACCTGAGGGTCTACACCAGACACCCCACTGTTTATTCAAAGGGATAGGGAGATGTTTGCTCTGCTTCTATAAAGTCCACCAATTCCCACCACCTCACATGCAGTCCCACATTAAGATGAAAGCCAGGCCTGGCTCACAGGAGAGCAGTCAATGTCTGTTGAATTAATGGGCAAACAAAGGGCCAAACCACAGCCAAGACTCGCCTACAGGCCCCCTGATAAGGAGGGCAGTCCCATCCAGATGGCTCACCGTCACAAGCCAAGCACTGAAGTGACTGACACCCTTTTAACCTTCCCAGCCCACTCACTGAGTCTGACTCAGCACCAGGGGGTTGCTGTTGAAGGAACTCTGCCACAGAAGGGGACACACCCAGCTGCTACACTGAGACAAGGCCATGGGCAAGCCCAGCAGAGCACAGCAACCTCCAAAGAGATCCCCCTTGAAGCCCACCCTATCCCCAGTGGTACTGCCCCTCCCCAAGCTGGAATAAGGAGTAAGAAAAAACTGTATGGAGAATATGAATGCTGTGGAGACTAAGACCACCAACCCAATATCACTAGCTAATCGCCTCCTGTCTGGCCCAGTCTACACCCTCATGGGACAAGCTCAGAGGGCAGAGACCATAGTTCTATTTCCAAAAGCTACGTCCCTGTGAATGAGCCCTTGGTGTGACCCAGAACTGTTCGCAGTGATTTAGAGGCTCTATTTATTCTCACTCTCCTATGAGAAGACAGAACACAGAGGTTAAGGGAGCATATTGAGCCGTTCACACAGTCCTGGCATCCGATCCAGCCCTTGCTACTTACTAGCTGGGCACCTGGGCACTTTCACATTTTTGAACCCCGATATTCCTCACCTACAAAATGGGAATAGTAATAACAGTGTCCAGGTTTGGTTTGAGGATGAAAAAAACTGATTCAGGTTAAGCGCTTGATCAAATTTATCAGCAGCAGCATCTCCATTTTTTTAAACAGGAAATAGAGACTCAGAGAGGTGTGTGGTCACCTGCCCAGGATCAAATAGCTAGAGAGTGGCCGGTCTGGGACCGTGCCCGCATGCTGGCTGCAGTGCGCCGGCTCTGCTCCCCGGCACCCTGGACAGAACCCAAATCCTAGAGAAACCCGAGGCCCTGTCCTCCTGGAGCCCCCCGCCACACTCTAGCCGGGGCCCTAGCAGCCCGTCAGGTGCCATAGGAGTGGGCCCCCAGAGGACAGCACAGCCATGCCCAGAGAGCAAGCCAGAGAGAGGCCGGGCTGCGGGCCTAAGACGGCAGGGTTGGCGGTGGAGGCGTTCGTGGAGGTCTCTATACGGACAGCCCCAGAGGCTTGGGCAACTGAGTGTCCATGAGTGAGCACAGACCGGGGCCCACGGGGCTAACTGGAGCCCCGTAGGTGAGGCCCGAGAGTCTGAGGAAGCCGAAAGCTCGTGGAGGGCTCTGAGGGGTCCCACAAAGAGCCAGGAGGTCCGCAAGGAATCCGGGTCTGGGAAAGCCAGTTGCGTCCACAGCTCAGGTTATCGGAGCCTCCGCCAGCCCTGGGAGGAGCAGCCACCATCCCGGCCGTGCCCCGCCCCATCCGGCCCTGTTACCTTCCTCGTTAAAGGGCGCCGGGAGGCCGAGGAAGCCAGCAGGGGCCAAGGCCGCCGACGCCGTCGCGACCCCGCCCTCGCCCGCTTCCCGCCTGGCTTCGACCGGAGCTTCTGCCGTATGGGCGGCCGTCACCCGCACTGCCATCGCGCCCTCCATGTCGCAACGCGCCGCAGGAAGATGGCGGATTTACGACCGTGTCGTCATAACAACGAGCCGCGCCAGAGCGGGCGAGATAGAACGAAGTAGGACGGCGAGGTGGGGGCGGGGTGAGTTTGATGGACAGGTGGTGGGGCGGAACTTATACCAAAAGGTGATGGGCGAAGCTTCTTACAGGGGCGTGGTTACGGTGGAGCGGACTGACAAGTGGCGGGGCGGGTCCAGAGGAGGGCCCTTAGGACTCGGCTTAGCTGGGCGATGCAAGAGAAACGGAAGACTGGGGCGAGGCCGGGAGAGGCTGGGCTCCGGAAGTTGCATCAGAGAGCTGGAGGATGTGGCTGAGGCGGAGCGGTGGCGCCATTCGGCCATCTTCGAGAGGGTGCTTAGGGCCCCAGGCGTCCGGCGGGGTTCCTAGCTGAAATAGACCGCTGCTGCGACGTCGTTGCAGCTCGGACTGTGTGGTGCCCTCCGTCCATCGACCCCCTCAGGTGTCAGAACCTCCCTTGGTGATTTCCCGGGTCATTGGAGAAAACTCCAGTTTGGGATGGCTCACGCATGGGTAGCTTCACTAAGCCTTTTATTCTTTTGTATATTTTTAAAGTTGTGTTAAATACACATAAAACTTATCATTAGTGACATTTAAAACATTCACAATGTTGTGCAACCATCACCACCATCAAGCATCATAACTTTGTGGTCATTTCAAAAGAAAACCTGTACCCATTAGCAGTCACTCTCCATTCTCCCCTCACCCCAGCCCCTGATAACCACTTTCTGTTTGGATGGATTTACCATGTCTGGACATTCCGTATAAGTAGAACTACACGTGGTCTTTTGCATCTGGGTTCTTTTGCTTAACATGTCTTCGAGGTTCATCTAGGTTTTAGCATGTGTCAGTACTTCATTCCTGAGGCAGGATAGTAAAAAGTTAGGAAAATCCCTTGGTAAGTGGAATGGGGAAACTGAGACAGCTGAACAAACTGAAAGCAATTTACAGTCAGATACAGAAGGTCATCTCCCTAGAGATAACATCTAGGCCTCAGTTGTATTTCAGCTCCAGGCCCATAAAAGCAACAAAAACAGGCTGGCAACTCCAGGCCCAGCTGCAGTAACTAATGGAACTGGGCCTGGCCCTGGTACTGACCAATCAGTGGAGACCACAACCCTAAAAGGACACACCTGGAAAACCTGATGAATATTTTATTGAGATAGCTTCTAAACTCTAAAGCCCAAGACCCAGCTAGCTGGTCATCTCCCTCTGGGCAACACCCCCACACCTTTCCCTTTTCCCTCTTTTGCCCCTACAGCCATGCATCTCTTGAACCCTAAGAGAATCTATGAGACATGCAACCAGGAGAGCAAAGGGCAATGGCAGCTCATCCCGGGCTAACCCTCTGAATTTGTCTGCAGGACCCCCTTATTCTCTGACTTCTCAGTGAGCCAAAGTAGCCCTTCCTAGTCTCTCTCCTGTTGCTTCTTCGATCCTAGGCCCTTCCTTGTTTCATTGTCCCCAGCTTTAATAAAAGTACTCTCATAGTCACCTGGACTCGTCTTATGAAATCTTTGCTGCGTTTGTGAAGTCATGAATCCACATAATACAGGCTAGCCGTAGGCAGACCAGTCTGGGCCCAGTCCCCTTTCTGATAACAACTCCTTTTTATGGCTAAATAATAATCCATTATATGGATACATCACTTTATTCATTCATTACATTTGGGTTGTTTCCACCTTTTCTACTATGCCAGGGTAACAATGAAGTAGCTTTCTGCAAGGATCATGCTCACCATTGCAGGGTTTTAAGCAGAGCGGGTGACAGTCAGCCTTTCAGAAGGATCCCTCTGACTGCTGTGCACAAAAAGGACCTCGGGGCCACAGCAGATACAGGAAGATTCATGATGGATGGTTTCTGAGGAATAAACAGGAGAAGCAGGTGGTAGCTTGTGGAGCACATAGGATCTGGGAGGCTTCTGGGAAGGGAAGACCAGGAGGGCAGGTCACATGATCATGTGCTGAGGAGTAATAAGGAAGCTAGTAGCATCAGAGAGGCAGGGGATGCCTGAAACACACACCCCCACTCCGAAAACTGGTGTGGGGAAGAATTTCAAAGTCAGGACAGCTGGGTGTAGATGGACACGAGGAAGAGCTGGCCCAGGTAGACAGAGAACTAGCCCTGCTATGTGCTCCAAAGTCTGTGGAAATGAGTTGTCATGGGGCAGGCCAGAGCTCCTGACTGGTTACTCCCTGGGGGTCGGGAAAGTTTATCCTGACGGCTGAGCCCTGAGCCCTGCCTCAGCTGGAGCCCAAACAGACCAGCAGACACAGGAACAGATAGGCCTGAGCTCACCGGAAGTTAGACGGGCCGTGGAAAGGTAGGGAAGCCAGAGTTACGCTCCCCCTAGATGGCCTGTTTTTCACTCGGCCCTCAGCATGGGCTCCTACTGCACACTGTGTTCTACAGTCGATATTGTGTTGACTTTTTGTGGCCAGAGCCTGAGGGGAACGCCATCATCCTTTATGTTGGCTGTTCAGTCTCCATGCCCTGGATGTACTTTCATTTAACCAGTCCCATGTTGAATATTTAGGTTGCATACAATTTTTTTTTTTTTTTTTTTGCCACTGGAGTCTTTTTTCAATGACCTCTTTTTTGGCTTGGCTCCTCAGAAATGGTAATTTCTGTGAAAATTCAGATTCAATAGCTACTTCTATTTTCTAATACTATTCAAATCCAGCCCTGGCTGGTATGGTTCAGTGAATTGAGTGCTGACCTGTGAACCAAAGGGTCACCAGTTCAATTCCCAGTCAGGGCACATGCCTGGGTTGTGGGCTAGGTCCCCAGCAGGGTCTGTGTGAGAGGCAACAACACATTGATGTTTCTCTCCCTCTCTTTCTCCTTCCCTTTCTCTCTCTCTAAAAAATAAATAAATAAAATCTTTAAACCCATGCAACACTATCAAGATTAAATAGTGTTGTCCTTATACCACCTACACCCATGGCCCACTCTGCTTGCAGTATGGCTTTCCTGCTTGGGAGAACCCAGTGCCGTCTATTAGCATGTAAAAACTGAGCACCTATTGTGTGTTGGGGACACATCATGATTGTGATGTACCCATTTTTCATCCAGTCAGGGCACCTCACCTAAGGTCAGTCTTCAATAAATGGCACCGGCCCTTCTAGCCTTCTCTGGGACATTGTCCACAACCATCCACTCCAGCTCAATACAGACTGTCCCGCCTCTCCCACTATGCCAGCTCAGTCCCTACACCTACAAGGGATGTTAAAGCAAACAGGTGCGGCAGAGCTCAGCTTTGGGGTAAACTGAGTTTAATCCTGACTCTGCAGTGTCCAGCTGGTGACTCTCTGTACCTCGGTTTCCTCATCTATAAATCAGGGTACTAAGAGCCCCTGCCTCTCAGGGCTGTCCTGTGGTCCCAATGAGATAATGCAGGTAAGGAGAAGCACTCAGTGCGCGGGAACTTACTGAGTGCCCAGTAAACCAAGGCTACCGGGCAAGTAGTGTTCGAGCCAGCCCATGGCTGGACAGCAGCAGTTTTTCCCACTCCAGCCAGTTTACCACCTACATTGGATGTTTCTGGGAGCTTAAAGTGGGGTTGTGATCTTCTGTCAAATCCAGTTCTTCCCAGGGGTCAGCTCCCCCACCAAAACTGAGTGGGAAGACACAGGGAGGAAGGTGCTCCCTTCTTGGGTGGTGGGAGCACCAGGCAGGAACACTTTGCATATTCTGCCTTTGTGGACCATGGCCCTGCCCTTCAAGGGTTCCAAGGCCAGCAGAGACTAACAGAAACAGGGCCCAAAAGGAACTGAGGTCACTGGTTTTACTGAATGGGCATGGGGGTTAGGCAGAGGTCCAGAGAAAACTTTATGGAGACGTGGGGCCTAAGAGAGGAGCAGGGTTTTAATACAGAAGTTTGAGGGCCTGGATGACTTGGCATAGGGCAGGTTCTCAGAAACTAAGGCCTGTTATTATTCTACTACCTAGTTCTACTGAGAGTAATGATGTTAGCTGCGGAAAAACGTCACCAGGCATTAGAGGTGAGTTAAGTCCAACCTCAGTTCAGGAAACTTGGTACTTGAGTTTGGCTTGAAAGAATTGAGAGCTAAAGAATTCAGAGTACAAGTGTATTTAGAAAGTTACAGAGGCCGACTACTTCCGGCCAAGATGGAGGCATAGGCAGTCGCACTGTGCTTCCTCGCGCAACCAAGACTGAAAACAACAAAGATTGAGAAACAATTAACAACCAGAACAGAGGGAAATTAATTGAACAGAAGTCGGGCTCCAGTACATCCAGACCGGTAAGGAGCGGCGGAGTCAGAGGCCTGCGAAGTGGGGTTGAGGGTTCCCGGCGGGAAGAGGCGCTGGCTGGCGGGCGCGCAGGGCGCAGACGGCAGCGGCAGGGGACGGACCGGTGGCAGACGCTGGGCGAGGAAGCGCGGAAGCGCGGAGGTGACTAGCAGACCCAGTGAGGGGCGCAGGGCAGCTGGCTGTCCGCAGCCACACGTTTGCGCACGAACTAAGCGAAAATGGGCAGCGCAGCCGCGTTTCAAAGCTTAAGAGCCCCGTCTGGGAACTGAGGCCGGGAGACTCTCACAGGAGACTTCTCGGGGAAGCCCACAGAGTCCGAGAAAGTGCACCAGCCCACCGCCCGGGAGCCAGCACAGCAAGGGCCCAGTTGGCTTGTGGGAGGCCGTGGAGGGGACGGAAGTCCTAGAGAGAGCGGAGCAGGCGCCATTGTTCCCTCTCAGACCCCGCCCCCACATACAACGTCACAACCCAGCCACTGGGGTGCCCTGCCCCGTGAACACCTAAGGCTCCGCCGCCCTTACGAAACAGCCGCATCCAAACCAAAGGAAAATTAAAA